>JANAVB010006399.1:3544917-3773796 GCA_029216955.1 Iris pallida
TTTATTATAAACTCATGATAGTTTCTTTTGGGGTTTGAGGATAGTTATTTGTTATTTGTTAATGTTTATGATTTTAAGTGCTCCATTTTTTCACTATTTTAATGGTATGAATTGATTAGATACAATATAAGTTTGTTTATTGAAATTATGACTTTAAAAACTTTTAAAATTGTGCACCCTCTCTTCTTTGAAGCCCTTATCTCAGCATGTGCCTCCCTCCTAGGCTCCAGAGTCCAGACTCCAGATGACACTAGCACCTCGAGTGCTCCTCATGTCTTTTAAATCACTGGGTATCATGTAGAAGTCCATGCCACTGCAATAAAACTCTAGAGTGGTCACCGGGGATGAGGGTTATATATTTATAATTCTACAGAAGGAAAATATGCTACTTCAATTTATCAAAGTAAGTAATATCAAATTGTGAACTGATTTTTGAATGCTTATGATTTCCTTTCTTGCATAGAGAGTTATGGAAAAGAACATATTGAGAACAAATGCGTTCATTTCTTTTTGTTCTGCTGCCTGTATTGTAAGATTTCCCATTCATTTCTTTCAAGAAGTAAACAATAGTCACTATCTATTTTATTTCTCACTTGACATTAAACATGCCTTGTCGTTTCTGCGCCTGTTAGACACCGTAGTTTCAAGTTCTTCATTAAATGTATAAATTCCTATCTTTCGTTGCCATTTTTCCAAGCTTACCCTTTTCTTACTATTGGAAGGCTCCAAGAGAGGGGAATCAAGACAGTCCTCTTATCGGGTGACAGGGAAGAGGCAGTTGCAGGTATTGGTAAGATGGTTGGAATTGGAAGGGAAGGGATAAAGGCTTCTCTTACTCCCCAACAGAAATCAAGCACTATATCAGGCTTTCAAGCTGAAGGACATCGTGTTGCAATGGTAATTTGATCTTTGTAGTATATATCATACCACAGTACATATCGAGTTGTATTTACTATATATTCACGAGTTCATTATTGATATCGGTTTCCTTATGGATTTGAGATTGGCGATGGAATAAATGATGCCCCTTCCTTGGCACTTGCTGATGTTGGAGTTGCTTTGCAAATTGAAGCGAAGGAGAATGCTGCATCTGATGCAGCATCGGTTATTCTTTTGGGCAATAGGCTTTCTCAGGTACACTGCAGTCCCGTAGATGCGCTTATAATTACTTAGATTCATGTACAGAGATCGAATGTTTCTGCATTTTTGTTTTGCCTGTGCATCATAGGTATTCAATTGTATCCACCCCTTCCCCCCACACACACACATCCACATGCCTTCCATATTGTTTATTATCCACATTAAATCACCGTCATTACCAAAACTCTACAGTTGAGTCGTGGTTAGAATTGGGGTTATTATTATTATTATTATTATTTATTATTTTTCTTGGAATAAGGGTAAATTTTATTCCCGCAAATCGCAGAGCGTAGTAAAGGCTACAGTTGAGTCGTGGTAGAATTGAGGGTGATTATTATTATTATATATATTAATAATAAATAATAATAATAGAATAAGAATAATAATAATAATAATAAAAAATAAATATAATAGATCATATATAATAATATATATATATATAGATATATATATATTTAATTAATATATATATATATAATCGATCCCACTAAAAAAACTCCTGTTAAACAGCTAATCGTTTATCACATCTTTTAATTATGGGTTTGTTCTTGAAAACAATGCAAGTAAAAAACTTTCTTATGCGTCTTTCTACTTATTTATATTTTCATTCTTAAAATCCTCATGACCAGATTGTAGATGCTCTTAGTCTAGCTCAAGCAACAATGACAAAAGTTCGTCAGAATTTAGCATGGGCAGTGGCATACAATGTTGTCGCTATCCCAATTGCAGGAGGGTTACTACTTCCACAATTTGACTTTGCCATGACACCATCACTATCAGGCAAGTTGTTACCGAAGTGCACAAAATACTCATCAAGTTAACAAGAGCTATAAACATGAATGCAACTGAGGCATAATAACAGTATCTTCGCATTCTCTTTATAGGGGGTTGATGGCCATGAGTTCCGTCTTTGTTGTCACCAACTCCTTGCTTCTTAAGCTGCACAAATCATCCACTGGCAGAGAACAACAGTAACTACAGATTGTGGATATAAGAGGTAGGGATTCATGTATCCTTTAATAGTCTTCAGTAAATTGGTTCTCTGTGGACCAACCAAATTTATATCCCAAAAGCACAACGATTTGTAAATCTTGTAATCTGTTTCTGTTGAGGTTACACATTGCCTTTATCATATAATTATCCGTTTGTATAATTGCACTCGTCCTTCATCCGTCATCACAGTTACCGTGCCTCGACCACCTCATATTCCCTTAACCACATTCCATGAGTTCCAAACTTGGTCGAATCCCCCAGAATTGGGCTCATCCTTAGAAAGTTCTAACAGACCTGGCCGGACATCGTGCTGGAACGAACAACGAACAGCGGCCCAACCCTCAGACCTGAGCATGATATTCCAGCTTAATTGTAATTATGTAAAGGATTTTTGTTATTTCATAAAATCGCATTGGTGGTTATCAATGGCTGCTACTTGAACATATTGTTGGGAATGCAATGGGTCCAAATCGGAGTTGATCTCATGGTGTTAATTGGGCCGGGCTGGCCGACCCGGACCCGGTTTTGATCGGGTCTGGGTCGGGGCGGGCTCAGCCTGGTTTGGCAGATGGGCTGGTCCGGGCCAGCCCGGGTCAGCATACACCGAACCCAGCTCGGACCCACGGGCCGGTTTACAGTGGCCGGGCTGAACCGGGCTTGGGCTGGGCCGGTTCAGGGTTGGACCAGCTAGTCCCGTTTTCTAAAATAAAATTAGAAAATATGAGGAAAAAATTCTAAAAAGTTTTAAAAATGTAGAAAAAAAAGTTTAGAAAGTAAAAGTTAATGTACAAATTTAGAAAGTAAAAATTTCTAAAAACTTAAAAAATGCTAGTAAAAATTTAGAAAGTAAAAAATTACAAGTAGGGAAGATCGTTTTTTTTTTTCCTCCTTGCAGTACATTGGCAGCATGTAATAATTTAGACATAAAATCAGTGCTACTACTACCTGTCACGTCTCGATTTCGCGGAATTCTTTCGTCCTCGGCTTCGGACTCTATGGAATCGTTTGTTATCGCTTAGGTGTGATGCCGTGCAAGCCTAAGTTGCGCTTGCACAAGGTCAAGACCTAGTACAATGACAAAATAGACAAGATAGATATTAATGCAGCGGAACATATTGCAGATAATTGAAGCAGCAGCAAACATATTGCAGAATTTTGAATTGAAACATAATGATAGAAACAATTCTCTTTATTGATATCTTTGAACACATTACAAAGCTTTCACTTCTCTATGATACAATGCCATACTTGGCTTACAACTTTCATAAACTTAACAGATTACAATGATCTCATTCCATACATTACTCTCTTATACGCAACCAACTCTTTGAAACAAATGTCCATCTTTTGGCATCTTTTCTGATTTCTAGCTCCTGAGGATGAGCATTGGGCTATCGCTTCGGACTATCCATCTCGATTCATCTTGCATTGCGTGCAGACTGATGGTGGGTCAGTATATCAACATACCGGTGATTGTGAACAAAGGCTATATTGTTTGAAACGATCACTAATTTCATTTAGTGAGAAAATATTTCTTGTGATGTGATCTTGCTATTTTACCTATGTTCATTTCATGTAGTACAAATCAGATTACATATTTTGAAAACCAACATATCATTTCTTTCATTCGAGCCAACTATCGAGCAGTTCATCAATGTGATGTGCGCAGCGTGTCACGTGAGCCGTAACAGTTCATTAGGGACTATACAGGAGATCATATCATGCATTGCTCATTCTTCTCTTAGGTAACGATTAACAGTATCAGCAGTTCAGTTCTATATAATTCTCAGAACAGTACTTTATGTGGACATATATCATGGGGACAGTTTATATAATAAACATAGAAACCATAAGCGGATATCACCGTTTGGTGATTCTTACCCAAAGTCGTCGATTCATCCCTGCACAAGACAAGGATTAGAAACACAATATACATGTCTGACAATATTCCATGTTCGTCTCTGCATGGTTAGGCTGAAAACATTCGTTATCGATGTAGCTCATCGATTAGCAGCTGTGACTTAAGGCTCAGCTCTGCACTAACACTGCGTAGACCAGCAGCTGTGACTCAGGGTTTAGCTCTGCACTGATAATGCACATGCTAGCAGCTGTGGCTCAGGGTTCAGTTCTTCACTAATCGATACCTATCTATATGACGGTCCACGGGTCATTCCCCGTAATTAGCAGTTGGGACACTCTGGCCCATCACTAATAGACATGACACCTCATAATCGCAAGATCTCTTTTACCTCAGGTGCCCAATCCCTCCATGGATGATCGATTCCAAGCGCCCAAGGAACCGATCGAGAGACTATACCTTGTGCACAAGTTGTCCAGACCTATGCATGAATGCAATCTATCAGATAAAATATCTACGATGCTACAATTTATCGATAAGCAGACATTTTTGTCTATTCTCTGTTCCATATCCATTCTTTTCAAGCACCAAATGCTTTCTATACGATTCGATCATTTTGTACGATTTGATAATTCCATACGATTCAATCATTCCAGCAGACGATAAGGAACATAGTGTACATATCTACTTACGCAACATAGTAACATATGGTATCATTAACATATATTTCTGCTATTGATAGCATACAGTTCATGGACAATAAAGGTTCTCTTCTTGTTAAACCTGACAACGCTTATCTATTGTAGCAACAACTAACTTTAGCATGGCAACATGTACATTCTTTTACGAGCATACAGATTCTGTATTAACATTCACAAGGATTACCATCTTGTTATTAGCAATAACATTCATTTAAAAAACTCAGATTCTTATTAGGCGTAGGCGAATCAGAAAATGAGTCTTCATCCACTCACCCAAATCAATCGTCTTCTGTTACAGAGTCAGCAATTCGATCTCTCTGTCTATCTAGTCCTTATCCTTCGCCATCATCAATCCATAAAACCACGATTCAATCTCATGTCAAAAACTCATGTTTAAAAGCATCTCAATCTCAATTAATCAATAAAACATATGTCTGCATCATAAAATATTTACAGACTTATTGTATGGAACGTTCATCTCATCGATGATATTAAGCAGGCAAGAAAATTTCGATCAGGAGAGCATCTTTGAATTCAATCGAATCAACATCCGGCCAGAGGACCGTGTTGTTCTGATACCATTATGTCACGCCCCGATTTTGCAAAGTACTTTCGTCCTCGCTTCGGACTCTGTGGAACTGTTCGTCCTCGCTTGGGCGTGATGCCGTGCAAGCCTAAGTTGCGCTTGCACAAGGCCAAGACCTGGTACAATGACAAAATAGACAATATAGACAATAACGCAGTGGAGCATATTGCAGATAATTGAAGCAGCAGCGGACGTATTGCAGAATTTTGAATTGAAACATAATGATAGAAACAATTTCTTTATTGATATCTTTGAACATATTACAAAGCTTTTATTTCTCTCTGATACAATGACATACTTGGCTTACAAATTCTCAGAAACTTTACAGATTCAATGATCTCGTTCCATACATTACATTCCTTTATACACAAAACCAACTCTTTGAAACAGATGTCCATCCCTTGGCATCTCTTATGATTTCTGGCTCCTGAGGATGAGGCTCAGGCTATCACTTCGTACTATCCATCTCGATTCATCTTGTACCTGCGTGTAGACTGATGGTGGGTAAGTATATCAACATACTGGTGATTGTGAACAAAGGCTACATCGTCTGAAACGATCACTAATTCATTTAGTGAGAAAATATTTCTTGTGATGTGATCTTGCTACTTTTAGCTATGTTCATTTCATGCAGTACAGAGTCAGAGTACATCTTTTGAAAACTAGCATATCATTCTTTCATTCGAGCCAACTATCGAGCAGTTTATCAATGTGATGTGCGCAGCGTGTCTCGTGAGCCATAACAGTTCATTAGGGACTATAGCAGAAGATCATATCACACATTGCTCATTCTTCTCTAGGTAACGATTAGCAGTATCAGCAGTTCAGTTCTATATAATTCTCAGAACAGTACTTTATGTGGACAATTATCATGGGGACAATTCATATAATAAAACATAGAAACCATAAGCGGACATCACCGTTTGGTGATTCTTACCCAAAGTCGTCGATTCATCCCTGCACAAGACAAGGATTATAAACACACACAATATACACGTCCGACAATATTTCATGTTCGTCTCTGCATGGTTAGACTGAAAACAATCGTTATCGATGCATGCTCGTCGATTAACAATTGTGACTCAAGGCTCAGCTCTGCACTAACACATGCGTAGACCAGCAGTTGTGACTCAGAGTTTAGCTCTGCATTGATAGTGCACGTGCTAGCAGCTGCGGCTCAGTGTTCATCTCTTCACTAATCGATACCTATCTATATGACGGTCCACGGGTCATTCCCCGTGATTAGCAGTTTGGACACTCTGGCCCATCTCACTAATAGACATGACACCCCAAATCGCGACGTCTCTTTTACCTTAGGGTGCCCAAACCCTCCATGGACGATCGATTCCAAGCGCCCAAGGAACCGATCGAGAGACTATACCTTGTGCACAAGTTGTCCAAACATATGCATTAATGCAATCTATCAGATAAAATATCTACGATGCTACAATTTATCGATAAGCAGACATTTTCTTCTATTCTCTGTTCCATATCCATTCTTTTCGAGCACCAAGTGCTTTCTGTACAATTCGATCATTCTGTACAATATGATAATTCCATACGATTCAATCATTCCAGCAGACGATAAGGAACATAGTGTACATATCTACTTACGCAATATAGTAACATCTTGGTATCATTAACATATATTTATGTTATCGGTAGCATACAGTTCAGGGGCAGTAAGGGTCCTCTTCTTGTTAAACCTGACAAGGCTTATCTATTGAAGCAACAACTAACTTTAGCATGGTAACATGTACATTCTTCTACAAGCATACATATTCGATGTATTAACATTCACAAGGATTACCATCTTGTTAGCAATAACATTCATTCAAAAATTCAGATTCTTATTAGGCGTAAGCGAATCAGAAAATAAGTTTTTCTCTACACATCCAGATCAATCGTCTTCTGTTGCAGAGTCATCAATTCGATCTCTCTGTCTATCTAGTGTCTTTGCGGAGCGGGGCACTACATTACCAACTTAAAAGGTCGTACCGGGTCGGGCCGATACAACTCGTTCTTCATACAAAGTAATTAAAGAATCTAAAACATCTTTAAACTCTACTTTTAAGTTACTTACATCTACATTCATATTCTTGAAAATCATCTAGCAATATGAATATGCCATCTAATTTGATCTTCGGGTCAAAAACCAAAGCCAAATAATATAAGACGTATTTCATCCCAATATTTTTGAAATTTTGTTTTTGTTTTGGAAACAACATAATTAAAATCAGGAACATTTCTATATTTACAAAATAAATGAGACATGTTAATAATTTATGTAGCCATGCTCCTAACTTCAGGAGGTGACATTTGTGTCGGTGGCACAGAATCTGGAATAAGATTATTTTCAAATAAATCAGTGTGGTAAGCAAAATTTTGTTCTGAATCACTTCCGTAAGGGTGGTTAGAACTAGTATCATCCATATTTTTAAAATCAAATTTTTCAGAAAGAGAAGAATGAAGAGGAAAAAATATTATCTACCAAAAAGATGAGAGAGAAAAAAAAAATCAAAAAAAATTACTTGGAAGGTTAACTTCAGGGAAGAGATGTTCAACTCCAAGAATTTTTGCGTAATTTGAAACCTCAAGAATACTGTACTTTGGCCTCCAGAAAGTTGCACTTCAAAGTCCAAAAAATTGTTGTTCAATCTTCAGAGAATTGCTTAGCTTGAATATTTTGTAAGAGGGAAAAGAAATGGTTGTGTATAATTTTCATGAATTTTGGTCTATTTATAGATTTTTTTGTTGTTGCAAAATGACCTATTTCCTCCTAAAAAGAGTTGTTATAAGGATATTTTGGTCATCTTCAGCAAAATGACCAAAAATCCTTCAAACGGTCTACAAACAACAACTATATTGGTGGTAATAAAACGGTCTTTTTTGACCTCCAAACGGTCAAAGAAAGAGAAAAAAAAAAGGCCGAACCAGGCTTGGGGGCCGGCCGACGGTTCGAATTCTCGGGTTTGACCGGCCCGGACCTACGGTCAAACCGGGCCGGGCCGGGGCTTGCGGGTCCAGAGGCCAACCCAGCCTGGACTTGCTGGTTAGTGGGTCGGGTCGGTCCGAGTTGTTGACGGGTTCGGGCCGGCCCAGACCGATTTTGACGGGTCAGGGGACCGGGCCGTCTGGTCCAAGTTGCACCTTGAAGTTGATCCATAAGAATTATTCTGATGTGGGGTTAAATTTTGTAACTCACTCTTGTTAACCTCGAGTATTCAACGAATGTATGATACAATCCAACACAGATTTTGGTATAACGTACGTTAATTTGGTTTTTAGTGAGACAGATGACAATCATCCATAATTACTAGTGAAGTTCTGGTAGAAGGAAGTTTTTCAACACCTTTTTCTGCCATCGCAAACACCGTACTCCCAAGGTATCAAGGCTATGCTCAACCAATTAATCTTTGAGGGAAGAGCGGATAGGGTTAGGTCATTGTTGAGGCAGGCCAAAGCCCGTACAATATTCATGAGTAGGCTCTCTTTGGGTTATAAAATGGATTGCAAATCCATGTTTGGTTGTGAGTTAGGGTGGATCTAGGAGACATGGAAACTTGGTGTGGACTCCTTCTTTGGTTCACGGAAGGAAATGAATTTCCTTGTACTTTCCAATGGGAAATGGGAAAGTAGAATTCCTGTCACATTTCCTTTTCGTTGTTTGGTAAAACAAGGAAGCCACCTAGGAAAGGTTATTTGATTTTCTTTCCAGTGCTTGGTTTGTGCAGAGAAAGGAAAGCAAAAATATATCAATGTTCAATAATATTCTTACCTTTTAAAAGAAAAATAGCATTATGAAAATCCAAAGGGACCCAGAATACGAGGAGTTAATGGTAAAATAAGCAATAGCACATGGTTAGTTTTGTCATATTTTTTGTATATAAATGTTGGAAAATGAGGGAAAATCAATCCCATAGGTCATGAGTTGAACCATATTCCCACATTTTCCCTTTGTCAGGAAATTGATTCCTAAGTTTGTGGTTACCAAACAAAGGAAAGGAACAACTTTCCTTTCCTGATTCCTAAATCCGTGGCGGAAAGGAAATGAATTTCCTTGTATTTTTCATGGGAATATAAAAAGTAGGATTCCTGTCACATTTCCTTTCCGTTTGGTTTTAAAACAAGGAAACTACCTAGGAAAGGAAAGCAAAATATAACAATGTTCTAATAATATCCTTACCTTTTAAAATAAAAAGTATTGTAAAAAATAACATTAATGGTAAAATAAGCAATGACACATGGTTACTTTTGTCATAACTTTTGTAATAATGTTGGAAAAGGAGGAGGAGGAAATCAATCCCATGGGTCTTGAGTAGAACCATATTCTTTCCCATTTCTCCCTTGTCAGGAAATTGATTTCCAAGTTTGTGGATACCAAACAAAGAAAAGGAACAACTTCTTTCTTGGTTCCTTAAATCCGTGAAACAAACGAGGCCTAAGAGTAGTAGAAAATGAAATAAAACCATATTAATGAGCTAAAAGATTAGAACTAGGATCTCATAGACAAAGCTTTAGTAACTGATCCACTAATAAGTTATAGTATAAGTTATTACTGATCTACTAATCAGTAGCGTCCGGATATTTTCTTTAGTGATCCAAACAACAAGACTTTCTTAATACACACCAGTAAATGCACATACTTTGCACGTAAATATCTCCATGTGATTAAGGTGTGAGATATTTTCTTCTTTGGTTGAGTTCGATTCTCCATGTTGACAAATTTAAACTTTTTCAACAATTTTTACAAAAAATAAAATAAAATAAATAAAATAAAATGAACCGTGATATAATGACGGTTTAGACGACTCACTTTTGAACCGTTTTGAAGTCTCATTATATAGTGTAAGATATGGAATCCCAAATATCTACCGATGCTTACTACAATGTGCACGGAAATCATTCATATTATGAACCCCGATCATCCATACCTACTGGTGGTGATAGTCAAATATTAATATAATTCTTTCTACTTTGATAGATAAATAAATAATAATAAATAAATAAAACTAGCTTTTAAAGATAAATTATACATATAATAATTTAATGGAAAATTAAGTGTGACACTGTCAAACAAAATTGCTTATTTGTGATGTGAGATTATTTACAAAAGAGAGACTTTACAACGTACAAATAAATAATACATGATGTTGGTTCTAACTCATGTTGGGTCACAGGATTTTTCTTTCTTCTAGTGCGTGCGAAAGTGTGCCGGTCATAGGTGATAGGTGAGTCAAAAGATTTTTTTTTAAAATATATAAAATTCAAAAAAACCATACAAAATTTAATATATTTTTTTCAGATAACCTACACCAATAATTTATTTAGTTTTGGATCTGTTTAGTCAAACAGCTAGTTAAATCTTCACACAAAATGACTCAAATACTCTCACAAAAAAATGTTTTTCCTCACATGTTTGAGATTTTTTACATTATGTAGATAAATTCAACAGCTATATGGAACATAAAAACACCTTTTTATCCCGTCTATGCAATAGTAAGTCCTAATTTGGGACTGATAGATTGCTCGTTGAAGATATCTGATTTTTTTTGACAAATTAAAATCTCATAAACCAGCAATTAAAATTTTATGTCGTTGAGAGAATGACGTCCGTAAGAGAAACAACATTTTCATGTGAAAATATTTTAGTTATTTCAGGTAAAATTTTTGTCAACCAACGGTTTGACCGAATGAAACTTTAATGGATGGATTGATTTGCCAAAAAAAAAAGTTGATAGAAGGTTTTTTTTTCCCAAAAAAATTCTTAGGTTTTCTGAATTTACTTTTTTTAATTTATAAAATAGGATGTTTCTAGATAACTATACGAGTATAATTGTTATAACATTGTTTTTTCTTTAGCTAAAAAAGGTGATGGCAAAGGAGTTGAAAGGAATTCCTTTTATAATTTATGCAAATTGGATATCAAACATTAATAGTTTAAAACAGAGAAAAAATATTAAAACATTCGCCATTGCCGGGGATCGAACCCGGGTCACCCGCGTGACAGGCGGGAATACTCACCACTATACTACAACGACCGAATGGACAGTCTTAACAAATATCCTTATAGTTTCATTACTTTATGAAATTCGTTCACATACTTTGTAGATTATTATGGTTTGAAATAAATTTTTGTATTTGATTATTGATTCTTTTTTTCTATTTTACCTAGATGTTTTAATAGCTATTTTAATCATGTCTTTTATTTCAACTGCTTTGACACTGTTACAAACTATTTCACATGTGTGTACTTGCACACCCATATATACACTTGCTATACATCATTTTACAGCAGGGAATACACACTACTTTTATTTTAGCTACTGACTTGTTCATATTTGGTGTATACATATATTAGGAAAAAAAAACTATATCGTATGTATTAGTGTTATATTTTGCGGATTTTGTTAAACTTTGTGCTTTCATTAAGGACGTTTTGGGGATTTTGTTAAACTTTGTGATTTCGTTGTAATTTTGTGCAACTTCTATGCTTGTACGAAAATTTCCAGTGGACGTTTCTCCATATTTACATTTCCTGGGCGTTTCTCCATTGACATATGTATATATACGATGTTCATTGGGTTAGTAGGTATACTGTTAGTGAAAGCACTTTAGGCATACTGTTAGTAGATTAACAGATGTGGTACATGTGAAATAGTTTGTAACAATGTCTAAGCTCTTTAAATAATAGACATGATTAAGATAGCTATCAAAACACCTAGGTAGCTAGGGATCAAGAAATGGTCCAAATATATATATATATATATATATATATATATATATATATATATATATATATATATATATATATATATATATATATTTGGACCATTTCTTGATTTGTGCGTGTCATCCTTGCGCAGGGGCCATGCTAATCTTCTCTGTATCGTTCCAATTTTATCGGATGTCCCCGAAGGGATATATATATATATATATATATATATATATATATATATATATATATATATATATATATATATATATATATTAGGAAAAAAAAATTATTAATGAGGGCAAAAAAATTGTTATAGATTTATTTTATGTGTGAGGCGAATACATAGTTGTTGTTGTGTATGGATTATCTTGATCCAAGCAATTCAATCTATGTTTAAGACAAGATAAAAATGTTTCGCTCTACTGAATTTTATCCATTAAATTTCTCAAGTATTGAGTTAATGCAAGATAACTATATTTTGGATGTGTGTTCGGATTTTTTAGAAAGATAATTCAATTGAAGAAGCATCATGCATATCCCATGGCATATTTACTCTTGAAGTTGGCATTGCTATTACCGGCCCATTGCAATCATGACTGTAGAGAATATTTTATGCAACAAAAATTATCAATACTTCATTAGGTAATCCTTTAGGAGATGAGATGAAGTAATATTTTGGTGCCATATAGTGAAATAGGGATGTATTTTGTTTGCGGAAATGGAACGAAGTAAAAAATTTAAAAGTAGAGAATTTGTGTATGTATTGCGTATGCGCGTCATGCGTACACATATTTTATGAGTTCTTTCGTCTGGATGATTACTGGAAGTGAGTTGGAAAGTATTATTTTTTATAGTTTCTTCGTTTGGATGGTTGTTAAAGTGGTAGTTGAGAAGTGATGTGGTTTTCCACTTTTGAATATTGTAAGATTATCCTCAACTAGTATTATTTATTATTATTATTATTATTTTGTATGAATTAAAATTTTAAGCATTATTATTATTATTATTATTATTATTATTATTATTATAAAATAAAATTTTCTCTCGGCCACCAAACTTAATTCGTTTGTGCGCGCGCGCTCACGTGCGTGCTTGACGACAATAGTGATGGTGCCACCAAAGGGGGGACGCCATCACTGATGTCGCCTGAGGGGGCACAAGTCTTGGCGACCTTAGTGATGGCGTCGGAGGGGGAGCTCGTGCAATTTTATCTGACGACATTACTGATATCGTCCCTTCCTTTTCTTTGTAATTTTCCAAACTCATCCATTTTTGCGTAAATTCGACAAAATTCATCCTTCTGCGTAAAAAATTTCATAAAAAAATTTGGGAACTCAAAAGAAGAGAAATTGGAGGGACATGGAACTGCAGCTGTCAAATCTCTTCAGTTCCATCTTTTACTCCTTACTGTTGGGTTTATAGCCTTTTGTTTTGGTTTTTAGTCCCACATCGGCTAGAAAGGAATGTGTATCTCCATATATATGAGTCTTTACTCTTTATGGAGATGCACATATAGTGCACATGGGTGTGTGCCATGTGGGATTAATTATTAATGGTATAAAGGCTTAATCAACAATTAATAAGCTGTAAGCTTTTTGCTCTTGGGAAATTTATTTCCATAGGAGCTAAGCCCCGTTGGGGCTTAGCGACTCGGACTCGGACTCGGACTCGGGCTCGGGCTCGGGCTCAAGGGCTCATGAGGCGTTTTGTTGGCGCACTTTGCACTTAGCACGTCAGCATCGTCGCTAGGCGCATAGTGCGCTCATGTGCGTATGGCTGGCTGCATATTAGAGCGGGAACGGTTGCAGCAGTTGCTGCATGTTCAGGAGTGGTTCTGCCACTACCCTGAAGTGCAAGCAACTGCTTGGCAACCGTCCCGTGGGCTATATATGCAGGTTCTCTCCTCTCTCTCAGTTGGTAGAAGTAATCAGAATTCCAGAGAGAAAACTCTAAGTGTTCTTTAACACAACAGAGTAGTGAGCGTGTTGTTTAACACAAACACTAGTACTTTTTAGTACGCGTGAGTTCTGTTACTTCAAACAGAGAGAGAAGAGTACCATTGCCAGAGGAGTTCGCCGTCTTCCGAGGAGTCAGAAGAGCAGGAGTGTTCCAAGGTTTTCCGTCAACCTTGCTGGTTCCTGGAAGCTGTTCGCAGAGGGCGAATAAAGCTTTGAGCAACGGTGATAATTCACCCCAGCAATTCCATCTCTCGCCTGTCATCCTTCTGTTGCCTTTAGCAGTTCTGTCAGTATCTTCTTTTAGAAGGCACTACTGCCAGTTTGTTACGATCACGAAAATCTCTTTAGATTATTCGTGTATTACGATATCTTTTTAGATTTCGTAATTTGCAGAATCCTTCTGGATCTCTGTTGCAAAACCTTCTTTAAGGAGTTGTATTAGAAACGTTGTCTTTACAACTGTTTCATTTTCTCAGTTTTCCATCGATTAATTGTGCCCCGGCGTTTCCGGCAATAACACTTACAACCACCAAATACCAGAAGTCAGAGAGAGAGAGAGCACATTAGTTCCAATTTCTGATTTCCAACCGTTGATATGCCGAACCAAACAGGCCAGTGGATGATGTTGACAACGAAGATAACAATCAATGTTTTTATAATATGAAATCTCAAAGGATTTTATTGTGAAAGAAATGGTTATCAAATCATTGTAATAGTTTAGGACATTTGATATTGACGTATAATATTTTGAGGATTATAAATATATTTATTATAATTTTTTTTAATATTAAACGTTGTTCCTCTTAGATGAAAATTTTGACTACGTCACTGCTGACGTGGTAAAGGTTATACATGATATTATGAAGTTGGATATTTAATTATAGACAATGCACTTGACAATGTCTTCAAACCGACATCATCAATTATGAATAAAATATTTAAAAAAAGGAAGAAGTTGAGAAGTTGTAAAATTGAAAAAATAAAAATAAACATCTTGAGACTTTTGCATTGGAGAAGACTCTTTTATTTCATTGTTTTTATTTATAGAAAAGATATGACAATTTATGACGGAGAGATTGCTCATTGAAGATATTTAAATTTTTTTTTATAATTTAAAATCTCATAAATTAGGAATTAAAAAAAATTGTCATGGAGAGAACGACGGCCAGAAGAGAACCAATATTTTGTGTGGGAATATTTTAATTATTTCCGGTAATGATTTGACTGAAACAAATCTTGGATGGATGATTTGATTTACAAAAAATTAATAGATTTTGCCACCTAGGAAAGACATGACACTTACTGAGAGATTACTCGTTGAAGATATTTGAATTTTTTTGATAATTTAAAATTTTATAAATTAGCAATTAAAAATGGGAAGATTTATGAAATGTCCAAAAACTAAAAAAGTTTTATGTAAAACCCACCGCTAAAAAAACTTTCATCGCGTGCCCAGAATTAGAGAAACTTATCCAAAGCGGGTTCCAAATGACCCTTTTGCCCTTCCTTTTAATTTATTGGAAACACCCACAAAACTGCTCTTAAAAAAACGTTTCAATACTCCATCTTCTTCCATACGCTGCTCACTTTCGATTCTAGGTTTTCTCCTCAAAAATCTTCAAAAACTCGTCGAAAAATTTCGGAAAGACCGGGACGAACGACAAAAGTGCTAAAACGGAGGTCCAAACATCATTTTTTTGCGAATCTAAAATTTCGGAAGGCCGTCTAACGATAAAATCGTTACTTTCAGTCTCCTCGACGATACGCTCATTTTGCGACAAACGGGACCTCGTTTCGACCTCCCAGTCAAAAGTTATGGCCCTCCAAAGTTTCAGCTAACCATAAAATGCAGGAGAATGGCATTCTCCGTCTTAATTTACACGGAGAATGACCATTCTCCGTCTTAATTAGGACGGAGAATGACATTCTCCGTCTTAATTTACACGGAGAATGGTCATTCCAGTGTTAAAACGCAGGAGAATGACCATTCTCCGTGTTAGAAACACGGAGAATGCCATTCTCCGTGTTAAATGAAACGGATAATGTCATTCTCCGTGTTAAATAAAACGGAGAATGGCATTCTCCGTCCTAATTAAGACGGAGAATGGCCATTCTCCGTGCTAAATTAACGGAGAATGACCATTCTCCGTCTTAATTAGGACGGAGAATGCCATTCTCCGTGTAATTTATCACGGAGAATGGTCATTCTAGTGTTAAAACGCAGGAGAATGACCATTCTCCGTGTTAATTAGGACGAAGAATGCCATTCTCCGTCTTAAATAAAACGGAGAATGTCATTCTCCGTCCTAATTAAGACGGAGAATGACATTCTCGGTCCTAATTAAGACGGAAACGGAGAATGTCATTCTCCGTCTTAATTAGGACGGAGAATGGCATTCTCCGTCTTAAATAAAACGGAGAATGGCATTCTCCGTCCTAATTAAGACGGAGAATGCCATTCTCCGTCCTAATTAAGACGGAGAATGGTCATTTCCAGTGTTAAAACGTGTAATTTAGTTTTTTTCAGGAATAAAGAGTTTCGTTCTTCTTTCAAAGCGATGATAATTCTTATGGAAAAGAAGAAGAAAGATCTTCTCTCCACAATTGAAGATCTGAGTTCAAATGTCTCCACGATGAAGATGATGATGATGGTGATGATGATGACGAGCGATGATCTGAGTTCGACTGAAGAAAAACACACCGAACTACGAACGATCTTTGCGATCTCTGCTGAATATGAGAGCAATGGAATTCAGATTTCCCGTGAAGAAGAAGAAGACGAAAATCGCAATCCAGATCTGAGTTTTTTGAATTCAAATACATATAGATGACCAATTCGCGCGGAGGGGTAGTTTCGGTATTATAAAAATAGCAGTTTTTAGCGGATGGCATCTAAAAGGGAATCTTGGAATATTTAACGTGAAAATATTTAATTCTGGGTATTTCATAAAACTTATCCAGCGGGTGGGCATTTCATAAAAGCCCACCCTGAAATTGGGTTTCTCAGCAATTTCCAGATTAAAAATTTATGTTGTTGAGAGAACTACGTCCATAAGAGAGACAATATTTTTGTGTGGAAATATTTAATTATTTTCAGGTTAAGTTTTTGTCAACTAATGATTTGACTGAACAAAACTTGGATGGATGATTTGATTTACCCAAAAAAAAGTTAATTTAAGTTTTTCGTTCAAACAATTTTTTAAGTTTTTTGAATTTTACTTTTTGTTTTTTAACAAAGAATTGTTTACATTAAATCTTCTATGTTTTATGTTTATTAAACGGACTTTTTCTAGTTTAAAAATAAATAAACTAACATCCCCTGCTCTTTATATATTTCTTTTAATGTAGGAATGGTCAATGTAATCCTTTTAGGCCTCAGTTTGGTTCACGGATTCAAGGAATCCGGAAAGGAAACTTGTTCCTTTCCTTTGTTTGGTAGTCACAAATTTGGGAAACACTTTCCTGACATGGAGAAAAATAGGAGGAAAAATGATTCCTCTCATGACCCATGGAATTCATTTTTTCTCATCCTTTTTCAACATTAATTACCAAACATTATGACAAAAGTAGCCTTGATTTATTACATATTTTACCAATTAACTCTTCATTATAATTATGTTGACATTGGATATTGTTGGAACAATGATATATTTTTTTCTTTCCTTTCCTACACCAATGAAACATATGAAAGAAAATTTGATAGGAATTCTACTTTCCCATCCCCATGAAAAATACATGGGAATTGATTTCCTTTCCGTGAACCAAACGAGGCCTTAATGTAGGAATGGTCAATGTAATCCTTTTTTTTAAGGTGATGGAGTATATACTTTCTCGAGCAAACGTACAAAGAGAAATTAAGGACACTAGTCACATTGACGTGCGTTGCACGTATAATATAAATCAATGATAGTATTAATATAAAAATTTAAATTATATTAAAATATTTTAAATATAATTTGAATATATTCTAATATGATTTGTTATAATTATTGATGGAGCTACCTCCTCCTCCATTACTATTACCCATTCAATATTTTTATAATATTAGTCTCAAAGGGTTTTATTGTGAAAGAAATAATTATTTAGTGATTGTAATAGTTTGTGACTTCTAATATTAATATATAATATTTTGAGGATTATAAATATATTTATTATAATATTTTTAATAGTAAGAGTTGCTCCTCTTATATGAAAATTCTTGCTACGTCGCTGCTGACGTGACAAAAGTTATAGAAGACAATGTAAAGTTTGATGTTTAGTTTTAGATAATGCACTTAACAATGTCTTCACCCCCACATCGTCAATTATAAATAAAAAATATTTAGAAAAAAAGGAAGAAGTTGAGAAGTCGTATTGAAAATTGAAAGCAAAAAAATTGGCCTGTTTGGTTACCATTTAAAACTCAGATTTCTGAGTTATAATGTGAAGTCACCACAAAATGGTGTTTGGCGGTCAACATTCCAAAATAGTTTTTGGAAATTTCTTTTGGAAAACATCCATTATAAAGTAGCTTTGGGAGAGCAGCTGAGAGCTGTTTTGGAAAAGAAGTTTTTTACTTTATGCACTGTTTTGCGGGCCCCTCCCCCAACAACTCTTCCAAATCTCTATGAGATTCTCTCTCCTGCCTTTTCTTCTTCTCACAGAACACAAAACAAAATCAGTCGTCTCCTCCATCATCTCTACTTCTTCTTCTTCATCAAAGTCTAACCCTAGCCTAACCTAACCCTAGGAGACTCGACGAGGACCGACGACCTCTTGGAGACTCGACGAGAGGACGACGACCTCTTGGAGACTCGACGAGGACGACGACCACGACGCCTCCCGCACGGCTAACTCGACTTGGCTCCTCCCCTGCGACTTCCTCCTCCGGCTGCTGCCCGTCGCATGCATGGTCGACACTGGCGTCGCGCACCTCGACGACGTGGAGGCGCGGTGGCGCGCCAGCTGGACTCGGCTACCCTCATGGAGGCGGTGAGGCCGTCGACGACGACGGGCGCGGTCCTCCTCGAGACGACGGCGGGCGCGGTCCTCCTCGAGACGACGGCGGGCGCGGTCCTCCTCGAGATAAAGTCAGTGGTAGTGTAACACCCACTTTTTGAAATAAGGGTATTTTAGTCATTTTAGCTATTTTAGTCATTTTGTGATTTTCTAGATATTATTGACTTGTGATTGATTTAGCCTTTGGTCTAACTTAGTAAACCCACATTAGAGACTAACCATGACCTATGATGAGTATCTAGCTAATTAAATTTTATTTTTAGGCTTTGGTGTAATTTAGAAGCCATTTGGCTATTTTTAGGCTAATTAATTAATTGGCCTTTGTAGCCTTTGGTTAATTGAGCTTAAACTCAACTTAAATAGAGGAGTGGGACCCATGAACCATCCTTGACCCTATTAGGACTCCTATGGCCGGCCAAAACAGGAAGCCCCCATCCCCTATATAAGCATTGCATTGGAATAGACACCCCCTTCACAAAACCCTAGTTTACAGCTTTCCAAAACCCTAACTTTTTCATCCGACCTCCGTTTCACCTCAAACGAAGTGCGTTGTGATCGTGGGAAGGAGGAGAATTTGCTGGAGCATTGTTAGCAGGGAGTTGGAGGCGTTTGCTCGGTGGAAATTGGTCGTCTCATCGATCGAGGAGTCAGTTTCTTTGATACTTCAACTCTCAATAGGTAAACACCCAAACACCATAGTTTCTTCTGATTTTTCTTCATATTAGCATGCATCTAGGTACCCTAGAACTACCCATGAAGTTTGGTTAGGTTTCGTGTCCGTTTGATGGGTGTATCGGACACGTATCGGATTAGGTTTATAGGTGTTCGATGATATTCCTCTTAGATTTCGATTATGTTATTTCTGTAATCTAACTTCTTGAATCGATAGCCCTAGATGTAGGGATTCCCAAAACCTAGATTCTTGATTATATCGACTCGACTTCGTGTCCCAAAACAGGACACGCACGCGCGCACGAGGGCCGCGCGCGTGCCCTGCTACTGCTGTGTCCGTTCTCGCTGGACACAACAACTAGACACGTGATTTTTGGGTTGAGGGTAGGGGCAATGTCTGTCATAGTGCTCGTAAAATTTCGTGGGGTTTCGTAGAGTATCGAGGGAGAAATCGATACGGCACGGGGCGTGCACTGTCACGCGCGCGTGAGAACGCGGCGTCCGATACGCACTTCGTGCGACACGGACACATGGCGAGAGGCCAGTGCAGGTATGTGGATGTGTAGCCCTATAGTTGGGCTACGTGTACGAGTAACCACGTGTCCTAGTTCGCTCTGGGTCGAGCCCTAGGACGAGCGACACACGAGCACGAGAACTAGGTTTCAGTTTTTAATTCACGAGTGTTTAGGACACTTCGTGTCCTATTTTCTTGGACACGATGACACCTACAGATCATGTTCAGACCCTTGACACTTTACCAACCATTAGTTTCGAGCATCAGTAGGTTTTCGAGGGATTGAAGTCGTGAATAGGTTTGGTTTTGAGTATCGGGATATTAAGTTCAGAAGTTCATAGCTTTAGTTATTTTGTTCAGTTTAATTCGATGTTAAATCCTGCCTGGACACAACCTGCAAGTCCTATTAGACATATATAAGTGATTACTTACTTCTGCATCATAGGAAGGGGGTTGTAATCGATTTTGGGTTGGCCAAAGTATCAGGTTTTCTTTAAACCTCAGTTTTGATGTTCAGTAAACTAAACCTTTGATTTCCATCAGTTTTCTATATAATTCCCGTGCAAAACCAAACATACAAATCCTATTTGACCCTACCTACGAGATGCAAGTTGGTTTGCATCATGGGGAAGGCAGTGTTCAAGTTTGGGTGAGCCATAGGTTTGATCGGGTTAGTTTCTTCCCTTTTCCTGTTTCAGTTTTGTTGATATGTCCCATTTTCAATCTTCAATGAAATTCTTGTATATAACAGAGCCTACAGGTCCCCTTTAACCCCCTCTATGTGATTACATATAGTTTGCATCTTGGAATGGGGTTGTTTTCGTTTGGTTAGTTGTAGAGTATAGGGTTCTTCAAATCCAGTTTACAGTTTCAGAATCTTGAAACTGATTTTCAGTTCAGTTTTTCAATGCATTTGCCTGTACAAAACCAACCTACAGGTTCTGTATGACCACACCTAAGAGATTACATTGGTTGCTTAATCAAGAAGGCTGCAATCGAAATTTGTGTAGTGGTTTTGGTGTCAAGTCCAGTTCCCTGTACAGTTCAATACTGTTTACTGTACAGTCCTTTTCCTTTTTGTTTGATTATTTCGAATGATGAATCCTGTTCAAAACCAACATTCAGGTCCTAGGTGATCCTACCTAGAGTAGTTACCTACTAGGTTGTACAAATGAGAGAGGCTGTGTTTGAGTTGGTTTAGGTATAGGCTTTCAAGTAGGTATCCATATAGATTATCAATAGGAATATGCAATTCTCCTATAACTGTTATGAAATGGGTTAGTGCTGGATTGATTATAGGATTACTAGATTGTAGGTTGACTGAATAGTTAGGAAAGGGTGGATGCCAAGTTAGCTTACAGTTAGTTTATGGTTAGTTAGTTAATTAGTTGATTGTTAGTTTAGTTAGGAGTTGGTATACCAAATTAGTTAATTGGTTAGGTCAGGGTAATAGGAAATGCCCTATAGCTGACATTGGTTTGTGTAAGGTTGATTTTAGGGATGTTAAGTTTAGTTACTATTTTAGTTTGATTGGGAAATGCCAAGTTAACTGATAGTTTAGTAGGATTGGTTTTGACTAGTTTGGTTAGTTGATTTTCCATCAGAAGTTGTAATGCCAAGTTTATTTTGATTAGTTAAGGATTGGTAGTGACCTAAGAATCAACTCTAGACTAGTGAACCAATATTGACCTAGTTTGACTAGTTTGATTGACCAAAGTTGACCCAAGGTTGACTTTGACTTAGATTGACCCAAATCATGTAGAATTTGCATGTAGGACTTTTCTTATGATATTTTCATGACATGTGGCTGTTTTAAATAGGATCATATTACTCCAGTCCAGTCACTTTTCATCATCAGCAGTTCGGATTGCCAGGCGAGTACATTCTCTGATCTTTTCATGCTTCTTTGGATATATACTCTTGTTATAGACTAGTGTACTTGATGCTGACACGACGTTCACACGGATCGGTACCCTATGGATCTTTTCATGCGATGTTATCCCCTCGGATACATCGAGTATGTCATGTTTCATGTACTTTATCATGTTCATCATGTACTCCATGTATTCACTTTTATCCATGTGCACTCATATGTTATTCATGTACACTCATGACCATATGAGCTCCATGTATACAGTAGTTGTTATCCATGTGCAATAACATAACATGCTTTGATCCTTGTGTATTGGTTGGGGGCAGGGAGAGTGTAGTTGGTTATGTGATCATTATCCCCAGTAGTTGTTATGCATGTTCTTTCCGTAGTTGTATCCATGTGCGACCCAAGCTGTTTACATAACCAATTCATGCTCTGTTTCACGTAGAAGGTTATATTCTCTATTTATCATATTTATATCTCAGTTATATCTTCTCTCCTGTTGATTTCTCTTTACAGCGATTCATGTATAGTTTTCTATAGCTTGCTTTATGTGTCCATTCCTGATATGAACTGTTGTGAGAGATATGTGCTCGTTCCGTCCTGACTGGGCATGTTGAAAATTTTACAGGTGATGATGAGGAGTATTGTCCTACTTATTATGGCGTTGGCTTAAATGACACTGGCGACGTGGGCCCACAGGAGGATCCCACAGTCGCTGAGGACTTGCCCATAGTCTAGCTGAGACTTAGTACTTTACTTTGTATTTTCTATTTGAGACTTTTATGAGTTGTACTTGAGATTTTTAGTGGTTTACACCTATACTTTTATAGTGACTTTCTTGAGATTATTCTCCTGTTCCATCTTAGTATTGTGATTGGGTTACGTATTATTTTTACTCTATTCATAGCTTGGTTAGATTGTGTTAGATATGGTGACTCAGGACAGCGTTCTACCGCCGACACTGCGGCGTAGGCTGGGCGTTCGTTACTTCTCGTGCCCTCACACTGGGTGCGGGTCGTGACACGTTTTTAGTGGTGGCCCATGCAGGTCCGCAATCACAACTAGTGTGATTCGTAGTGGTACTCGAACTAGAGTATCATTACAGCCTGCAGTAGGATATAAGATATAAGTTAAGGTACTCAATCACTATTAGGAATTCCCGAGAGATTCCTGGGACGACCCTTGAGAATCTCATTTTGAGCTTCGATTTAAATTCCTTTTTCCCTTACTTTAGTCCACCTTCCTCCCTCGATTCTTGCATCTTGTTTGAACTTTTTTTTCACCAATACCCTTACTTCCTTGTGTTTAATAATAGTTAGGAAGATGGCTACACTGCTATATACTCATTGGTCAAACGCATGGCTAGGAGGATTACATTAAGGAATTGGGATACACGGAGATTTTGATTAAGATATAAGGGCATTTTCTAAATGGATGCTTTAGTGATTAGTAGTTTGTAAGTTGAGATATTACCAAGGAAATTTATCTTGAAGATTCTAAGTAGTAATCACCAGAGGATTATAAAATTATACCTTGATACCGGAGGAAATTAGTTAGAATCTAAATAAATTGATTTCATGAATTGATAGGATTCATGAATTATTGGATTATGATTATACATCCTTACGCATATAGATTGGTTTGAATGATCAAAAAAAAAAAAAAAAGAAGGGGGAGTGGCAGTATGAACTATTAAATGGAGTCGTACAAGTGGCGATGTATATGTTTATTGAATTTCAAATTTAAGTGGAAGCAATGATATTAAAAAAAAAAAAAAAATTTTGGTTTAGAAGATCGGGAAGATATGAAAACGATTGTTTTGGAAGAAAATTTTTTGGAATCATGTCAATTGATTAAAGATTCAAAAATCTATTTGGATTTTGGTTTAAGAAGTAGTGATTATGTTTCAATGACTTAGAAGGAAAAATTATGGTTGATAAGCGCGTTAAAATACTGAGCTGTAACTACTAGATTGTCGTGATAAGTTGAGTGTCTACCTTGAGGATTATTTGAGACAAATTGGAAGTTTTTAAATTTATGAAGTGATATAGAATTTTATGGATTCATGATTCATTAACTCTGGAGTTTAAAGGTTGGATTGAAACGTTAAATTTGGAAAGGCTAGTAGTAACGAGATAAAAGTTATTATGAGATTTAAGAAAAGTATTTAAATGTTAGTCGTGGTTAGATTGGAAGGCTTAAAATGAATACAAATTGAGGTAATTATTTTTGGAATTTCTTTTAAAAGGAATGTAAAGGTAGGCCACCAAGGTAACCTTAATGAGATAGAAGTGTTCCACACTAATTGCATATCACTCATGACTATGATAGTAGTATATACTCTAGTGTTGTTAGTCGTCTGCCAAACTATGGGACGGTATCTCAAATCTTGACCTACTCAACCTTCCCTCAAATCTAGACCCTTTTATTGTAACTTTCTAACCGTTGTATTTGATCGTTCTTAGCAGTATTCGCCTTTAGAACTGTGTCCCTAGATTATTTCACTGGATTCTTAATTAAATTTATTTCATGCTTCAACTTGATTTTCTTTATTCATGTACCCCCACCATGATACTAGATTACTTTCTGACTTAAATTCGAGATTCAACCATGACTCAATTCTTTCGACCCGACATGGGATGGAGTTCTTCTTGTTCTTTAAATGCTTAACATTGCACCTTATCTTGATCGCTTGACCAGCTTAGTTAAGGATCTTGGACTGTTTCTTTTCTTCTTCATCATTACCTCCCTTACTTATACTTGACTACCTTATGTTGCTAATTTAGCCTTAGTTTTGCAAGCTTATCCCTTTTTGAGCTTGATCATGACATATTTTATTGGGTCGCGACCCACTAACATATTGTCTAATCAGAACCGGTGTATGATGGTCTGATCAACCTAGTGCACTTGGTTCACTTTCATATATTACTCTACGTGGATGAGACTCTAGATCATCTGTCTCATCCACGACAGTTTGATAATTCTCCTTGAACTATTTTCGTCGTCTATGAACCACGTATTGTACTCAATAGTATCGTCTTTGAACTCTTTTGTTTTTGTCTTTCACATATTTCAGAAAGGCAAGGCACTCTACTTAATAGGTCAACACAGAGTATCACGTTTAGCTTCCTTATCAGAAGGAGGATAGTGACTTAATTCTATATCCTCACAGTATCCTTTAGGATTTCAATAGTGTTGAATTCTAAACCCACGATCGCGACCAGTCGACTTGGTCATTCCCTTATCGTCCAATGTTTGGAACCTTATTCAATTGAATTAATTCAATTGTGACATGGATTTCAAATCTTGGATACTCGTGCCTAGACTTCAATGACCTCGTTCTCCATCTTGACCAAACCTTGACTCATCCTGGATTTGATCAACTTAGATCATATCGAGACTAAAATATCTATAGATATATGTATATATAGTGTGCTTGGATTTCAGTGTTATTGACAGTCGTGCTTTAAACTTTCGATTTTGATCATCCTTAGAATAGTAACGCTTTATAGTAAATTTCAGTTGTTTCATTTAATCACCAGTATTTGTATAGGATGATAGATTGCCTTACAGTCCAATAATTTATTATTTATCCTTATCTTTCCAGAATGGCACCCATGACCAGAGTTTGTCCCCAGTGCACAGCTACAATTCCGGATGAGACCGAGATTGTACTTTCCCCTTCTATTGCTCAGGAGGTGTTAGCAGCCTCACCGGAGAATTTCCCTCCATCTCCTGTCCTTCAGGAGGGGACTGCAGTTCAGCCGGAGACTGAGGGCCTTCCTTTGCCTCCTGGAGCGGTACCCCATGCCATTCCTGTCGAAGCTCATATTCACAAATTTCTCCAGGATTTACGGGAGGTACAGAGACTTCAGGCTGAGCTTATGAAAGAGCAGAGTCTCAGTATCCAACTGTTGTGGGATTACATGCATTCGAGGGAGGAGCCTAGTCCCAAGAGAGCAAGGAGCAGTTTATACCCAGAGCCTCAGAAGTACCCAGGCTTTTAGCCTAGACCAGCCTATCCAGTTCAGATTCCTGCTCAGCAGAGACCAGCTGAGCGAGTGCCTACCTGTGCCTTCTGTAAGAAGCTTGGGCACGAATGGAAGGACTGTAGGAAGAGACTAGGATTGTGCCTATTTTGTGGGTCAGCTGCGCACAAGATACGAGACTGTCCTACTACATTTGCCCCTAGACGAGGCCTACCTCCAGGAGAGAGAGTTCCAGCTACCAGACCTAGTAGAGGTGAGTTCTTGACCCATACCTTCTATCTTGATGATTATTGTACCCTACCATAATATTTGTATGTTTGATACCTTATGACTACTTTTGATCTAGTATGACTTTAGTAGCTAGACGAGACTCCAGACTAATTGCATGCCGTAACCCTGTATGATTTCTTTTCAACTGCACGATTTAGATAAGTTTTCTTGAGACCATGATTGTTGGGGTTTTGACCTAGGAAGAGTAGGATCATTTTAATTTCGAGGACGAAATTATTTTAAGGAGGGTAGACTTGTAACACCCACTTTTTGAAATAAGGGTATTTTAGTCATTTTAGCTATTTTAGTCATTTTGTGGTTTTCTAGATATTATTGACTTGTGATTGATTTAGCCTTTGGTCTAACTTAGTAAACCCACATTAGAGACTAACCATGACCTATGATGAGTATCTAGCTAATTAAATTTTATTTTTAGGCTTTGGTGTAATTTAGAAGCCATTTGGCTATTTTTAGGCTAATTAATTAATTGGCCTTTGTAGCCTTTGGTTAATTGAGCTTAAACTCAACTTAAATAGAGGAGTGGGACCCATGAACCATCCTTGACCCTATTAGGACTCCTATGGCCGGCCAAAACAGGAAGCCCCCATCCCCTATATAAGCATTGCATTGGAATAGACACCCCCTTCACAAAACCCTAGTTTACAGCTTTCCAAAACCCTAACTTTTTCATCCGACCTCCGTTTCACCTCAAACGAAGTGCGTTGTGATCGTGGGAAGGAGGAGAATTTGCTGGAGCATTGTTAGCAGGGAGTTGGAGGCGTTTGCTCGGTGGAAATTGGTCGTCTCATCGATCGAGGAGTCAGTTTCTTTGATACTTCAACTCTCAATAGGTAAACACCCAAACACCATAGTTTCTTCTGATTTTTCTTCATATTAGCATGCATCTAGGTACCCTAGAACTACCCATGAAGTTTGGTTAGGTTTCGTGTCCGTTTGATGGGTGTATCGGACACGTATCGGATTAGGTTTATAGGTGTTCGATGATATTCCTCTTAGATTTCGATTATGTTATTTCTGTAATCTAACTTCTTGAATCGATAGCCCTAGATGTAGGGATTCCCAAAACCTAGATTCTTGATTATATCGACTCGACTTCGTGTCCCAAAACAGGACACGCACGCGCGCACGAGGGCCGCGCGCGTGCCCTGCTACTGCTGTGTCCGTTCTCGCTGGACACAGCAACTAGACACGTGATTTTTGGGTTGAGGGTAGGGGCAATGTCTGTCATAGTGCTCGTAAAATTTCGTGGGGTTTCGTAGAGTATCGAGGGAGAAATCGATACGGCACGGGGCGTGCACTGTCGCGCGCGCGTGAGAACGCGGCGTCCGATACGCACTTCGTGCGACACGGACACATGGCGAGAGGCCAGTGCAGGTACGTGGATGTGTAGCCCTATAGTTGGGCTACGTGTACGAGTAACCACGTGTCCTAGTTCGCTCTGGGTCGAGCCCTAGGACGAGCGACACACGAGCACGAGAACTAGGTTTCAGTTTTTAATTCACGAGTGTTTAGGACACTTCGTGTCCTATTTTCTTGGACACGATGACACCTACAGATCATGTTCAGACCCTTGACACTTTACCAACCATTAGTTTCGAGCATCAGTAGGTTTTCGAGGGATTGAAGTCGTGAATAGGTTTGGTTTTGAGTATCGGGATATTAAGTTCAGAAGTTCATAGCTTTAGTTATTTTGTTCAGTTTAATTCGATGTTAAATCCTGCCTGGACACAACCTGCAAGTCCTATTAGACATATATAAGTGATTACTTACTTCTGCATCATAGGAAGGGGGTTGTAATCGATTTTGGGTTGGCCAAAGTATCAGGTTTTCTTTAAACCTCAGTTTTGATGTTCAGTAAACTAAACCTTTGATTTCCATCAGTTTTCTATATAATTCCCGTGCAAAACCAAACATACAAATCCTATTTGACCCTACCTACGAGATGCAAGTTGGTTTGCATCATGGGGAAGGCAGTGTTCAAGTTTGGGTGAGCCATAGGTTTGATCGGGTTAGTTTCTTCCCTTTTCCTGTTTCAGTTTTGTTGATATGTCCCATTTTCAATCTTCAATGAAATTCTTGTATATAACAGAGCCTACAGGTCCCCTTTAACCCCCTCTATGTGATTACATATAGTTTGCATCTTGGAATGGGGTTGTTTTCGTTTTTGGTTAGTTGTAGAGTATAGGGTTCTTCAAATCCAGTTTACAGTTTCAGAATCTTGAAACTGATTTTCAGTTCAGTTTTTCAATGCATTTGCCTGTACAAAACCAACCTACAGGTTCTGTATGACCACACCTAAGAGATTACATTGGTTGCTTAATCAAGAAGGCTGCAATCGAAATTTGTGTAGTGGTTTTGGTGTCAAGTCCAGTTCCCTGTACAGTTCAATACTGTTTACTGTACAGTCCTTTTCCTTTTTGTTTGATTATTTCGAATGATGAATCCTGTTCAAAACCAACATTCAGGTCCTAGGTGATCCTACCTAGAGTAGTTACCTACTAGGTTGTACAAATGAGAGAGGCTGTGTTTGAGTTGGTTTAGGTATAGGCTTTCAAGTAGGTATCCATATAGATTATCAATAGGAATATGCAATTCTCCTATAACTGTTATGAAATGGGTTAGTGTTGGATTGATTATAGGATTACTAGATTGTAGGTTGACTGAATAGTTAGGAAAGGGTGGATGCCAAGTTAGCTTACAGTTAGTTTATGGTTAGTTAGTTAATTAGTTGATTGTTAGTTTAGTTAGGAGTTGGTATACCAAATTAGTTAATTGGTTAGGTCAGGGTAATAGGAAATGCCCTATAGCTGACATTGGTTTGTGTAAGGTTGATTTTAGGGATGTTAAGTTTAGTTACTATTTTAGTTTGATTGGGAAATGCCAAGTTAACTGATAGTTTAGTAGGATTGGTTTTGACTAGTTTGGTTAGTTGATTTTCCATCAGAAGTTGTAATGCCAAGTTTATTTTGATTAGTTAAGGATTGGTAGTGACCTAAGAATCAACTCTAGACTAGTGAACCAATATTGACCTAGTTTGACTAGTTTGATTGACCAAAGTTGACCCAAGGTTGACTTTGACTTAGATTGACCCAAATCATGTAGAATTTGCATGTAGGACTTTTCTTATGATATTTTCATGACATGTGGCTGTTTTAAATAGGATCATATTACTCCAGTCCAGTCACTTTTCATCATCAGCAGTTCGGATTGCCAGGCGAGTACATTCTCTGATCTTTTCATGCTTCTTTGGATATATACTCTTGTTATAGACTAGTGTACTTGATGCTGACACGACGTTCACACGGATCGGTACCCTATGGATCTTTTCATGCGATGTTATCCCCTCGGATACATCGAGTATGTCATGTTTCATGTACTTTATCATGTTCATCATGTACTCCATGTATTCACTTTTATCCATGTGCACTCATATGTTATTCATGTACACTCATGACCATATGAGCTCCATGTATACAGTAGTTGTTATCCATGTGCAATAACATAACATGCTTTGATCCTTGTGTATTGGTTGGGGGCAGGGAGAGTGTAGTTGGTTATGTGATCATTATCCCCAGTAGTTGTTATGCATGTTCTTTCCGTAGTTGTATCCATGTGCGACCCAAGCTGTTTACATAACCAATTCATGCTCTGTTTCACGTAGAAGGTTATATTCTCTATTTATCATATTTATATCTCAGTTATATCTTCTCTCCTGTTGATTTCTCTTTACAGCGATTCATGTATAGTTTTCTATAGCTTGCTTTATGTGTCCATTCCTGATATGAACTGTTGTGAGAGATATGTGCTCGTTCCGTCCTGACTGGGCATGTTGAAAATTTTACAGGTGATGATGAGGAGTATTGTCCTACTTATTATGGCGTTGGCTTAAATGACACTGGCGACGTGGGCCCACAGGAGGATCCCACAGTCGCTGAGGACTTGCCCATAGTCTAGCTGAGACTTAGTACTTTACTTTGTATTTTCTATTTGAGACTTTTATGAGTTGTACTTGAGATTTTTGGTGGTTTACACCTATACTTTTATAGTGACTTTCTTGAGATTATTCTCCTGTTCCATCTTAGTATTGTGATTGGGTTACGTATTATTTTTACTCTATTCATAGCTTGGTTAGATTGTGTTAGATATGGTGACTCAGGACAGCGTTCTACCGCCGACACTGCGGCGTAGGCTGGGCGTTCGTTACTTCTCGTGCCCTCACACTGGGTGCGGGTCGTGACAGGTAGGTCGTCGACGAGGACACATGGAGGACTCACTGGAGGCGGTGAGGCCGCTGGGGTCTTCTGTCACGCCCCGCTCCCGTAGGAGCGATCGTCCTCGCTAAGGCGTGATGCCGCACGGGCCTAGGTTGCGCCCGTGCAAGGCCAAGTCCAGAAACGGCCGATTTGAGTCTAGACCACAGAGTCGCACAGAGTGTCCCCATTTGCAGCGGAAGTAAAAATGAACACAAGTAGAAGCGAATCCAAATCTCTTTATTGAATTTCAAGAAGTTTACAAGCGGCGCTAGGCCGATATTACAAATCGCTCAAGCTCTCTCTCTGAAACATAAAAGGCGTGCCAAGTGGCTTACAACATGGAATGATACATGGCGATGTTCCGATACATTATGTCCTGTATAGGGTGCTTCAGCTTCTTGCAATGTTCCAAGGCCCCAGAGTTGGCTCCGCGCCTTGACACGTTCGATGGAAGCTCCGCACCCGCCGGCGTCTCCTGCTATCCTGCAAGCATACTGTGGGGTTATCAGTACATTGTTATGCACTGGTGGGGAGGCTAGCTCGCCCACAATGCCATCATTACCAAACACGTTCCATTTACTTTTGTGCATCTCTATCATTCATTGTCTTTCTAATCTTGCCTTAGGATCAGTTTCATAGCATATTGCATAGCCTATCTCGTGTTACCGACTCAAATGTCGCATGAAAATACATGTACGACTTACCCATACTTACCGTCCGGCCTTCCCTGTTCAAGGTAAACCAAGTTAAACAACAATTCATGTATAATAACATAACACGATTCATGTACGCATTCAATATCGAGTGTGTGTCCATGTCTCGGGTTCTAGCACGTCGCGGGCATGTTCTAGTGTTACGTTTCGAGCATGTTCAAGAGGCACATTTCAAGCATGTTCGGGGTGGTATATTTCAAGCATGTTCAGGCATGTTACATTTCGAGCATGTTCATGTTCAGGATATTACTTTGCAAGCATGTTCAAGAGTGTTATATTTCGGGCATGTTCAGGAGTGTTATAATTCGAGTATGTTCAGGAGACACTTCATTTAGTTAACTTAGACTACTTTGATTTCAATGCAAGAACTTGCACGTGGATTGCCACCAGCATAGTCCACTTAATCTACATGCACGGGTCGCTGGCTTTACGAGCCATTTAGGACATTCCCCTGTGGCAATTCTCAACTTAGCGTAGGGTGATGGCTGGTACACCCCGTTAAGTCTCTTGAATATACCCTCCTACTTACGTCTCTTGGTGCCCAAGCCCGCACCCAAGCAGCCCGTAAGCGCCGTTGATTCCGCCTAGGCCAGCCACGGTTTACCCCCCCAACGCCCGTGCCGCAGAATCCTTCCACACGACGGCCACGGTATTCCCCCCCATCGCCCGTGCCGTTTGTCCACGACCATTTCGTATTAACTTGTCTTTTACTTAGCGGCTATCTCCGAGCCGTAGGCTAACCCTTAGCCATAATGCGTTAACGACCAGGTTGGCGTCCGTACAGCACGGGTAGCGAGCCCCGTTGCACGTGCCCGTCATACCTGTCGCTAGCGTCTTCCATGTCTTATCTTTCACGTATTCTTTCTTTTCTTTCTTTCTTTCACTTGTTCATTTGATTCATCGATTCATTCATGCATTCATTCATTTGTTGATCCATTCATTCACGCATTACGCAACTCCCAGTGTGGGAGTCGCCTTGGCGACCCATCGGTCCCATAGCTTTTCAATGTTGCTAAACTCTACTCGGAGCGACTATGTTGATAGCCTTCCCGTTTCATTGTTGTAAACCATTCATTGTTTCATTGTTTGAACGCAAAGGGACAGGAACGTGGGCTTGTGCCTTAGCACGAGCGTAGAGTGCGGTACAAGCGTTTCTATAATTGTCGAGTTCTTTTCCATGTTCTAAACAAGCATGCAAGATGGGATTATTCCCTTAGCTAGGTGCGTTGAGTCATTTATTAGCATGCAAGATGTTATCGCCTAGCGATTCTCGTGAATGTGTCCGCATTGTTATGTGTCTAGGCTAAGCACAGACGGGTTCATCGGAGCCACCCACCTTAGCGATGTTTGTATTGGCCGAGCGATACTCCGAGCGCGCCTCTGGAAGTCTAAGTCTGGATTCATCTTGACGGGCCAAGGCAAGTCTGGCATCGATTTGCATCGATACTTCATCGGGTCGAGGCAACTCTTCGGGTTGACGGCTCGTTTTGAGTCGTTGCACACGCCGTTTGGAATCGGCGTTCCGCTAGGGCGGAGCGGGTCACTACATAATACACCACTCAAAACAAGTCTCGTCCTCGAGACTTCTTGAGTGCAGGTCATCCTACCGTTTCTTAACTCGGATCGTGTACACATCTTAGGCAATTTCCTATCGAATGGCTTTATCGTTCGATGGCATCGAACCAACTTGATATCTTTCTAAGTTCCGTGTCGCATACGTTTGGTCGATCTTATCGAATTACTTCTCGTTCATTTTAGACTTTGTTGTTACTTATTCAATTCAAGCATTCTTCGTATTGGTTTCTATTTCGTCGTGTCATGAGACTGGAATGGCCGTATGGGGCACGTTGTAATTCATCAAATGCGAGGATCGTAGGCCAAGGCAAATTCACTTTCGTTCATCTCGGTCATCGAGATGACTCGATTCGCTTCTCAAGCGTTCTCGTCCATGAAATCAGTATGATTTCTTCTTAGCGGGGTCGACCAAGTCTAAGAAATTCTCGTCCAATTCAAGACTACGTATTGTACTATCATCGAGCATAACTTCCTATCAATGGTCCAATTCGTTATACCAACTTTTATTTACACGATATCGATTCCATATCATTCACTTATTTAGGGCCAATCTCGTTGTCGTTCACGCACACTCCGCTTACACGTTTTCTTTGATTCCGAGCCACGCTCGTACTAGTATCGATCCTTTACTTAACGCAATTTTGAAGATCTTCGACACTCTCCCATTCTTCAAGTCTTGCTTGAACTCAATGTATCACTTGGCTGGATCGTGCACGCATTCCAAGCGTCCCCAAAATACATGCATTCAGCCAAGCCGCATGATCTAGAAATTGTTATTTTCACTCGAGTCGCATCGTGCACATACTCAAGCGTCCCTGAATATATGCATGTCAGCCGAATCTCGTGAGCATGGTTTCCTATATTCGTGATTTATGCCATCTATCCGTGCCAATCCTCAAGATCAATCCTTCGATTGATAACTCATGAAATATGGCGTCTCGTCTACCCGCTAGGCCATCTTTTCGAGGCTAAGTCAATGTCAGGATTGGAATCATAGTTCCCCAACAATAATGCCAACACTGACCCCAATCCTAGGGTCAAACCAAAGTCGGTAGTACGGGATTTTCTACCCAAGCTCGCGTCACTCAGATTTCTAAACATCGAGCACGATCACCTATTCGCATCAATGTATTCGTCGCACTCTGCAACGAATTCAAATCCATTCAAATCACTAAATTGACATACTTCACATATCCATTCTAACCAATTCACGTATTCGATCACGAGTTCATCTAACTTGACAATATGTTGCGCCCCAATCTCACGCGAGTCCGATTATCCACGGTGGTTCATGAATCACCATGCAACGCTCCCGTGGAATAATCATTCTCATCGGGGCGTAACTCTTGTTTGGGTCCAGACTAATTCATTTTCGATACGCGGATTGGACCTACTCAATCCTCAAGTTCGATTCTTCAAGCACACAAATCCATTCTTGAGTCACCTTCGCGTCAAACCACAAGTCGAAGCACACAAATTGTTACGCCAAGCTAGGTCAATCACCCCCACTGTATGAATCACCATACCAGCGCTCACGCGGAGTGATCGCCCTATTCGGCACGACGCATGTGCGAGGCTGGAGTTGCGCTCGCATAAGACAAACATGTCGACGTTGAGGTTATCGTCGAAGTAAATCCAAGTATTTTCATTTTCATTCGAGCCAAGATCGATAGTCCATTCGTCATTTCGTTCAACTAGAAAATCTACGAGCCACGTCTATATTTTCCTCGACGTATTTTAATATCCCGAGTATAGCATCCAACGGAACAATGACATTTGCACGATCGTCATTCGCCGAGTCAGAGTACCCCCGAGTTATCGCATATCGATCTTTGATACGCCTCAATACCATCGACGATATGCGTAACCTGACGATCTTCCTTTGCAACCAATTTCGAGTCATGCGACGATGCCGTTGTCCGAGTTGGATATTCCACCATTTCACTTAATATTCAAGATCAAGTTCATCTGCTATTCCTCGAGCTCGTTTCAAGATCGTTGTTCAAGATTCAAGTCACATTTCATTTGTATCAATCCGAAAATGTACGTGCGATGCTCTAAGTTTCCTCGATCAAGACCATTTATTTCCATTCGTCGTTCCGAGTCGTTTTCTAACATGCGTTACCCATTCACAAGTTGTCCAGCGACATCTCGTTCGGGACTTTTAAAGTCACGGCCAACTAAGCGTGACACGTTCTAAGGCTTTGCGCGATCGCATCGCCTCGTCGACGTACTCGTTGTGTTTCGTAATCCTCAAGTTTCGCTCGAATGATTTTTCCAAGAACATCCATACACCACTCGGATTCGAGCCACTCGACTAGTCATCGACACTCATTCTTATTCGAACCTATCACATACACCACTCGGGTTCAAGCCATACGGTCTAATCCTCAATCACGTTCGCGTCATGCGCTAAGATGTCCTTCAGATTCGTTCGACGAATCTCTAGCGTAATCGCTCGCGTCGCCTCGACGTACTAAGTCGTTCGCACTAATCCTCAAAATCCAAGCCAATCATTCGCGTACGCCTAAGCGTTAACTCGATAGCATTCCTATCGATATACACTCAAAGTGTATTTCCGTTCTCGATCGAACGATACTTGATATCGCTCGCAACCCGATTGCACCCAAGAGTCGAGGTGCGCGACATGCGGACTAAGTTGTACCGCTTAACCATCCCGCACGGACTACATTCAAGTTTGCACGCTCACTCATTCTCGTTCGCAACTCGTTTGCACCAAAGGGTCTAGGTGCGCGATACTCCGCACTACTTAGCCAAAAGGCTGCGTGCATGACCATCCCGTTCGAACTATACTTTGGTCTCGTGTACTCGTTTGCTATCGTCAGCATAAGCTTATTCAAGCACGCCTTGCGTTTGCTAACTTTTTAGCATCGGTTCCTTCCAACTCAAGTCCGTCGTGGTTCGGCACAAAGGCCTTCGCCTATTGATCCCGTTCAACCGAGTACTTGTACGAGCTTTTGAAAATATTAGACTTATTGTATGGAACATCCCAAGGCACAAGGAGAGAGAGCGTACACTTCTTTTCTTCCAACCGAGCTTTCAAAACTGAGATAATCGAAATAAAGTCCAAGGACGTAAAGCCGTGCTCTGATACCAATCTGTCACTCCCCGCTCCCGTAGGAGCGATCGTCCTCGCTAAGGCGTGATGCCGCACGGGCCTAGGTTGCGCCCGTGCAAGGCCAAGTCCAGAAACGGCCGATTTGAGTCTAGGCCACAGAGTCGCACAGAGTGTCCCCATTTGCAGCGGAAGTAAAAATGAACACAAGTAGAAGCGAACCCAAATCTCTTTATTGAATTTCAAGAAGTTTACAAGCGGCGCTAGGCCGATATTACAAATCGCTCAAGCTCTCTCTCTGAAACATAAAAGGCGTGCCAAGTGGCTTACAACATGGAATGATACATGGCGATGTTCCGATACATTATGTCCTGTATAGGGTGCTTCAGCTTCTTGCAACGTTCCAAGGCCCCAGAGTTGGCTCCGCGCCTTGACACGTTCGATGGAAGCTCCGCACCCGCCGGTGTCTCCTGCTATCCTGCAAGCATACTGTGGGGTTATCAGTACATTGTTATGCACTGGTGGGGAGGCTAGCTCGCCCACAATGCCATCATTACCAAACACGTTCCATTTACTTTTGTGCATCTCTATCATTCATTGTCTTTCTAATCTTGCCTTAGGATCAGTTTCATAGCATATTGCATAGCCTATCTCGTGTTACCGACTCAAATGTCGCATGAAAATACATGTACGACTTACCCATACTTACCGTCCGGCCTTTCCTGTTCAAGGTAAACCAAGTTAAACAACAATTCATGTATAATAACATAACACGATTCATGTACGCATTCAATATCGAGTGTGTGTCCATGTCTCGAGTTCTAGCACGTCGCGGGCATGTTCTAGTGTTACGTTTCGAGCATGTTCAAGAGGCACATTTCAAGCATGTTCGGGGTGGTATATTTCAAGCATGTTCAGGCATGTTACATTTCGAGCATGTTCATGTTCAGGATATTACTTTGCAAGCATGTTCAAGAGTGTTATATTTCGGGCATGTTCAGGAGTGTTATAATTCGAGTATGTTCAGGAGACACTTCATTTAGTTAACTTAGACTACTTTGATTTCAATGCAAGAACTTGCACGTGGATTGCCACCAGCATAGTCCACTTAATCTACATGCACGGGTCGCTGGCTTTACGAGCCATTTAGGACATTCCCCTGTGGCAATTCTCAACTTAGCGTAGGGTGATGGCTGGTACACCCCGTTAAGTCTCTTGAATATACCCTCCTACTTATGTCTCTTGGTGCCCAAGCCCGCACCCAAGCAGCCCGTAAGCGCCGTTGATTCTGCCTAGGCCGGCCACGGTTTACCCCTCCAACGCCCGTGCCGTAGAATCCTTCCACACGACGGCCACGGTATTCCCCCCCATCGCCCGTGCCGTTTGTCCACGACCATTTCGTATTAACTTGTCTTTTACTTAGCGGCTATCTCCGAGCCGTAGGGTAACCCTTAGCCATAATGCGTTAACGACCAGGTTGGCGTCCGTACAGCGCGGGTAGCGAGCCCCGTTGCACGTGCCCGTCATACCTGTCGCTAGCGTCTTCCATGTCTTATCTTTCACGTATTCTTTCTTTTCTTTCTTTCTTTCACTTGTTCATTTGATTCATCGATTCATTCATGCATTCATTCATTTGTTGATCCATTCATTCACGCATTACGCAACTCCCAGTGTGGGAGTCGCCTTGGCGACCCATCGGTCCCATAGCTTTTCAATGTTGCTAAACTCTACTCGGAGCGACTATGTTGATAGCCTTCCCGTTTCATTGTTGTAAACCATTCATTGTTTCATTGTTTGAACGCAAAGGGACAGGAACGTGGGCTTGTGCCTTAGCACGAGCGTAGAGTGCGGTACAAGTGTTTCTATAATTGTCGAGTTCTTTTCCATGTTCTAAACAAGCATGCAAGATGGGATTATTCCCTTAGCTAGGTGCGTTGAGTCATTTATTAGCATGCAAGATGTTATCGCCTAGCGATTCTCGTGAATGTGTCCGCATTGTTATGTGTCTAGGCTAAGCACAGACGGGTTCATCGGAGCCACCCACCTTAGCGATGTTTGCATTGGCCGAGCGATACTCCGAGCGCGCCTCTGGAAGTCTAAGTCTGGATTCATCTTGACGGGCCAAGGCAAGTCTGGCATCGATTTGCATCGATACTTCATCAGGTCGAGGCAACTCTTCGGGTTGACGGCTCGTTTTGAGTCGTTGCACACGCCATTTGGAATCGGCGTTCCGCTAGGGCGGAGCGGGTCACTACATCTTCGGTCGACCTGGCCCCCGCATCGAGAGGAGGACACAGGGAACATGGAGGACTCACGGTTCTCGTCGTCGACGAGAGGACACATGGAATATGGAGGACACAAGAAACATGACACAGAAAATATGGAGGACACATGAAACAAGATACAAAAAATATGACAAATTATTTTCTAAAATTTTATCACCAAACAGAATCCTAATTTTTTTCTTCCAGAAAACTACTTTTCAGATGAAAGTAACCAAACGCAAACTCACAATTTTTATACTCCCAAAACAACTTTATAACTTACTTTCAGAAAACTGTTTTCAGAACAAAATTTCAGAAAGTCTATCCAAACGGACCCTTAAAGCATCTTGAGATTTTTGTGTTGGATAAGATTCTTCTACTTTATTGTTTTCTTGAATATAGTCTTGCCACCTAGAAAAGACGTGACAATTTAGAATTGAAAGATTGCTTGTTGAAAATATCTGAATTTTTTGTGACAATTTAAAATCTCATAAGTTAGCAATTAAAATTTTTCGTCGTCGAGAAAACGACGTCCAGAAGAGTAACAATATTTTTGTGTGGAAGTATTTTAATTATTTTCGGTAAAGTTTTTGTCAACTAATGGTTGGACGAACGAAACTTTTTTTTTTTTTTGAAATCACACACACACAATTGGGGGGCTCGAACCTTGCCGGCCCCTCCGAATGTCCGCTCTAATACCACTAGGCTAGAGAGCTCAGACCTTGGATGGATGATTCGATTTACCAATAATAAAATAAGTTAATATATGATTTTTGTTAAAACATTTTTTAGGTTTTCTAATTATTCTTTTTTTTCTTTTTACAAAATAGGATGTTTCGAGATAACTATTAAGAGTATATTGTTATCACATTGTTTTTCTTTAGCCAAGGTGATGGAGTTTATTCTTTCTTGATTTGCGAAGCAAACATAGACAGAGCAATTAAATACAATAGGATACAAATGAGTTGCAAAGGAATTCCTTTTATAATTTATGCAAATTGGATAAAGAACACTAATAGTTTAAAGGGATTTTTTGACTTTCATCCCACTTGTTAATATGAATTTGTACTTACATCCCACTTTTTAATTTTTTTAGACTTACATCCCACTTTTTGTTACGAAAAGTATTTATTTTGTCACGAAAAGTATTCGTTTTGTCACGAAAAATATTTTTCGTGACAAAAATGGGATGTAAGTCAAATAAAATTAAAAAGTGGGATGTAAGTACAAATTTATATTAATAAGTGGGATGAAAGTCAAAAAATCCCTAGTTTAAAACCGAAAAAAATTTAAAAACTGAAAAAGAAAAAGAAAATCACCGTTGCCGGGGATCAAACCCAGGTCACCTGCGTGACAGGCAAGAATACTCACCACTATACTACAACAACCGAATAGGTACTATTGGAAAATTCTAAAGGCACTTCATATTTTACTAAGGGCATCCCAAATTTTTTCTATTTGTTTACAAGTTTGCCATTCAATTTTTTTACTTGAGGGCAGCCCAAACTTTATGTTAAGACTGTCAACAAATTTGAAAGTCCTAACATAATGTAGGACTGTCAACTTTGTTAAAAGTCCTAACTTTATGCTAGGACTGTCAACTAATTTGAAAGTCCCAACATAATGTAGGATTGTCAACTTTGTTGAAAGTCCTAACATAATGTAGAACTGTCAACTTTGTTCAAAAATTTAAAGTATACTCTCTGACAGTGAGTTCCAATTGAAACTCACTATCAGTATATTAAAACACCATACGAACACATATTATAGATGTCACGGAAGTTTCATAAACGCAAAGTTTCACAAATCTCACAAAACATCATAAATCACATGCTACACAAGTTTGATAACCAAGAGGTAGAACATGCCACACAAGTTTCATACCAACAAAGTCTCATTGTCCAAAAGTTTCATAACCAGAATTATAATATCCAAAAAATATTGGTACCAATAAAGTTTTTCATGAAGTGAACAAACTTTACAACATCCAAAATTACATTGAAATCAAAGAAACAACATTAGTTGGCCAAATTGTGCAAACCGGTAAGAATGATTTTGTTCCTAACGACTTTCCCTAATCTATCAAAATTTTAGCTACTGCACTTCCTTGAGCGTCGATGCAGTGGACCTTATTTTTTTGCTAACGGCCGCAAAACTGCAAAAAAAATTATTAGGGTACATGGATAAACAACTGGGAGCATCAGGACTATCAGAAATTTCTATAGTCCTCATTACAAACAGAACTGTAGGTCACTTCATAGTCCAGTAGTATAAGCAGGACTATAAGAAAATCCTACAGTCCTACCTATACTACAGGACTATAGAAAAATTCTACAGTCCTACCTATACTACAAGACTATAGAAAAATTCTACAGTCCTACTTATACTACTGGATTGTAGAATTTGCCTACAATCCTGTCGTGTTCAAGCCACTGTAGGCATAATCAATTTTTTTTTAAATCCTTTAATTGGATTTCTAGGATTTGAAACAAATAAATATGAACCTTAAATCAGTTCTAAACATTTTAATCTAACTATTTTAGAGACTACTAAAGTTTCAAAAAAAATAAAAAAAAAATACAAATAAATATTTCAAAACCCTAATGAATGGAGGAAGAATATTTGATACATACCTAGATTGTGATAAATGGTTGGATTTTGGTGCAATTGCTTGGAATTGGAGGAGTTGGAGAAAGGAATTGTACTTTAAAAAGGGAGAAGAATGAATTGGAGGAGATGAAGAAAGAAATTAGGGTTTGGAAATGTGATAGAAATTTGAAGAGAGTAAATATTTAGAATGAAGGGTTGGCGGAAGGTTTGGGGCGGGGGTGGGCAGTCCAAAGTAAATTTGGGACTGTTCTGAGTAAAAGTTGTACCAAGTTGGACTGTCCTCAAATAATGGATTGTTCCAATTAAAAAAGGGTGCTACTATTAGGCCTCGTTTGGTTCACGGAAGGGAAATTGATTCCCTTGTACTTTCCATGGAAATAGGAGAGTAAAATTTCTGTCACATTTCTTTTTCGTTGTTTGGTAAAACAAGGAAAGACCATTTGATTTCATTTCCACTGTTTGGTTAGTGCAGGAAAGGAAAGCAAAAATATATCAATGTTCCAATAATATCCTTACCTTTTAAAATAAAAATGACATTATGACAATCCAAAGGGACCCAGAATACGAGGAGTTAATGGTAAAATAAGCAATAACACATGGTTAGTTTTGTCATAATTTTTTGTAGTAAATGTTGGAAAAGGAGAAGGAAAAATCAATCCCATGGGTCATGAGTGGAACGATGTTCCCTCCCATTTTTTCTCTTGTCAGAAAATTGATTCCCAAGTTTGTGGCTACCAAACAAAGGAAAGGAACAACTTTCTTTTCCTAGTTCCGTAAATTCGTGAACCAAACAAGGCCTTAGTACTCCTAAAATGTCATTCGACACTTCTTTAATTATTTAAGATTCGAATTCCGAATCTATCCCTGCATTGAATATGACATTAATTTGTACATGTATGGAGGGAGGAGTATATGATGACATTTTAGGAGTGTCAATAATAATGCTCAATTTCTTCTTATATTACTTGTCCGGTCAAATATTCTATCTTATATTACTTTTTTACCCAGATAACCTTTTTTTCCCCCTTCCTCAAATGCTCAATTTCTTCTTCAAATTCAAAAAGTTATAACTATCGAAACAGTCCATTTCTGCGGAGAGAGGAAAAGGACGTGAAATTGCTATTGCAGATCCATCGTCATTTTCATATCCTCTCTTTTTTACGCTCACCGAATAAAATGGAGATGCGAAATAAAAATCACAAAGAGAGAAAACAGACAAATCTAAGGTCATATCCAATGGTTTTTTTTATCTCTTCTATTTCTACGGAGAAATTCTGTTTTAAAAAAAAAAAATCTTTCGGTGAAGATTTCTGTAACAATTTATATCATATGTGACATTGACGTGAGAAACTCTTATATAAATTATTTCTCTCTCATAACATTCAATATTGGGTTCTATATTATTAAATTAATCATTTTATTTATTGACACATATGATACAAATGGAGAACCACTGGATAGTGTTTTTGTGTTTGTTCAATTTTAATAGAAACTCTATCAACAAGGATATAAATTTATTAAAGTACAATGTCAAGTATGATAGAATCTTCATCCAAAATTACAAAATCTTCACCCAAAATGACTCAAATACTCACATACGAAAACGTCGTTCCTCACATGTTGAGATTTTCTTACATCATGTAGATAAATTCAACAACTATATGGAGCATAAAAACCCCTTTATATCCGGTCGATGCAATAGTAAGTTCTAATTTAAGACTGAGAGATTGCTCGTTGAAGATATCTGATTTTTTTTCAAATTAAAATCACATAAACCAGCAATTAAAATTTTATGTCGTTGAAAGAATGTCACGCCAGAACCAGAATACTGGAGAGCGGGGGACAGACACAGCCAGCTACGTACATTGAAGTGCAACCCACCTCGCAATACGGTCACGGCTGTCTAGATGCATGAAGGTTTAACTATAAGCCAGCAGTCTCTTATGGTCAAGAACAATCCTAGTGTCTCAATCTCAAGCAAGCAAGTAAATGTTACAAGATATTAGATAATCAGACATACAAGGTAAGGCGTGCCAAACATTACATATTCAGATGATCATGAAGCTAGTCGTACAAAATACGAAGACTAGCAAGAGTTTAAGTCATATATGATCAACCCTAGGATTTGTCAATCATGTTATAGCCCTTAGGCTGACAAAAGTAAGTTTCAACATGAGCTAACACTTGTTCGGCGGCTAAACGCCTCAAAAGAATAATTTATAATAGACCGGGGAACAAAAGAATAAAACTCACTCGTTGCCAGGGTTACGCCTGGTGTTCACCATCTGGCTGGAAGACAGGAAGATCCTCGGGTGCTACTCCAAAATTTGGCCATACAAAATCAGCTGGGTCAGAACCCAGAAGAGCAAGTGCCACAAGGGAGGCTTCACTTAAGAACTAAAACCAGCATATTAGCACATGAGACATAAATGATAACGAAAGACATGAGTTAGAAAAAACAGGGTGATAAACGATAAGATAACTAAAGGACTATTTCGGTAACCAAGTTACAATCCGTAAACCAAAATAAGGACCGTAGTTGTAACCCTTCACCTGAACAGAGCTTAGTCTCCAATCATTTATTAACAATAGTAAAGCATAAACAGTAATGTACTGAAGTAATTATAGACTGGTACTACCTAGACAAGACTAGACTGGACTCCATCTATCAATCACGGCCAAGCAATGAGTACGACTTGATACTTTAACTAACTAGGGTTATCATAAGTGTAGAGCCTAAAAATTAAGTTGTGCCCTGAATATACTGATCAGTGATCAAATTGTGCCCCAAGAATTAGGTTGCGCCACTGATATGAAGCTCAGAGAACAGACTGCGCCACTGATCAGATTGTGCCTGATATCAGACTGCGCCCAGTCTTTTTGTGCCAAAACCTACGTGGCATCTGACACTTGATGGTCATCATTACCTGACAACACTGACGACTAACACAACAGTGAACGAGAAAAATCTCTTTGAATTCCGTGAATTGTGCCGCTCAAGGGAAGGTAGTGGACAACTGTCATGTACGCTTCGTGAGTTGCGCCCAGGCGCAATCTAAAAAAAATTCTTAGTTGCGCCTGGGCGCAACCTGAACGACTCTTGCTCAGAAGCTGCCACGTGTGTAGGCGTAGCCCAAATCAAGCGCAGTTTGACTTGTTGACTGAAGCTCGCGCAACCTGATAAAGTTGAGACAACTTATATTCTAAAGCAGGATGACGTGACGCACATGCCACTAATCTCTCAAGACGTGTCTACTATCTTGTACACGACCACGCGCATCTCAATAATACGATACCATGCGTCTAAATACAGTTAGTACACTATTGACAACTGAATGAAAGTTGGCACAACAAGAGGTTAGCGCAGCCCAATGTGGCACAATCAAGCTTCGTGCACCATCAGAATAACTGCTAAAATAGTTATTTCAAGAACTCTATAAATAGAGTTTCCAATCATCACATACACACAGACAGAGATCAAGAACTCTAGCAAAATTGCTGCTGCATTCTCCAAAGGCTACAGTCTTCAAGTTCACATAGTCCAAGGGATAAAGTGATCGTCTTCTGATCAGATTCCTAAAGTCGTACTTCCCCAGAATTCATTGTACTTTGTACTATTTTACAAGTTTGGAATAAAAATAAAATTTATTTTTGCAAACAAAATGGTGACTCTGCTGGGGACGACTTTCTCCTCCGACGCTAAAGTGACAACTCAATGTGACATTGTGTCGATCGACAAGACGCAGAAGACTCTGGTTGTTCAAGTCAACCAGACAGCCTACGAGAATATGATCAACACCAAGAGCAACAAGCGCACGGTGGCTGTCACCAAGAACGGGACTGTGTGGACTCCTAAATCTCCCACAGTCGTTGTTGCCCAGGCGCAACTTGAGTGCTCAATGACCAAGGCGCAATCCGCCTCAGTGGCTCCAGTACATCTTGTTTCTGTTGCTAGGCGCAATCTGCTCACTCTGCTGTCCATGCGCAGTCTACTACTATCTTTGCTGCCAAGGCAGTCAGTTCAAGCTACTGTCGAGGCACAGTCTACCAATGTAGCTGCCAAGGCGCCACCAGTAGTCCGTAGGAATATGGTGCAACCCAAGCAATCGACAACCCAGGCGCAATCTGCTACTCTGGCACAACTCAAGGGAACTAGTCTTTTGGTTATTCCCTCTTCAAATTCTCAAGTTCTGAACTTGGAGAATTCATGTCCTAGTGCCAACGCTAGACAAAATAAAGGGAAAAGTCCTTTGACATTTCCTCAATTGGCACAATCTATGCCTAAAATGGTCACACCACAGAATAAAGGGAAACGCTTCTTAGCTAACCCTACTCAAAATAAAGGAAATCACCCTTTGGTCTTTCCTCAAACTTCCCTGGTTTATGACTCAGAGGAAGACGTATCAGATTCTATTCCTGTAAACAGAGGTCCTCGGATCTCTGATACCGGAAAGAATACTGATCAGAGAGGTATATTACCTACCCCTATGTGTCACGTCCCGCTCCCGCAGGAGCGATTGTCCTCACTAGGGCATGATGCCCCACGGGCCTAGGTTGCACCCATGCAAGGCTAATCCCAGAAATGGCCGATGTGAGCTAGGCCACAGAGTCGCACAGAGTGTCCCCATTTGCAGCGGAAAGTAAATGAACACAAATTGAAGCGAATTCAAACTCTTTATTGACATTCAAGAAGTTTACAAGCGGCGCTAGGCCGAGATTACAAATCGCTCAAGCTCTCTCTCTCTGAAACATAAAAGGCGTGCCAAATGGCTTACAAGATGGAATGATTTATGGCGATATTCCGATACATTATGTCATGTATATGGTGCTTCAGCTTCTTGCAACGCTCCAAGGCTCTAGAGTTAGCTCCGCGCCTTAGCACGTTCTAGGAAAGCTCCGCACCCGACGACATCTCATTCGTCCTGCAAGCAAACTGTGGGGTTATCAGTACATTGTTATACACTGGTGGGGAGGCTAGCTCGCCCACAATGCTATCATTACCAAACATGTTCTATTTATTTTTGTGCACCGTCTATCATTCATTTTCTTTCTAATCTTATCTTAGGATCAGTTTCATGGCATATTTCATGACCTATCTCGTGTTACCGATTTCGATGTGTTGCATGGAAATACATGCACGACTTACCCATACTTACCGTCCGGCCTTCCCTGTCCAAAGTAAACCAAGTTAGTCAACAATTCATATAAACTTTCAATGTCAAGTGCGTATCCCTGCCTCAGGTCCTAGCACGTCATAGGCGTGTTTTCTAACTCAATTGCATGAAGTACTTTCGATCATTTGGTGTGTTATATTCAAGCCTATTCAGAAGGTGTTTCATTCAGTTAACTTAAACTACTTTGTTTCAATGCAAGGACTTGTACGTGGATTGCCACCAGCAAAGTCCACTTAATCTATATGCACCGGTCGCTGGCATGTTAGCCATCTGGACATTTTCTTTTGGTATTTTCATCTATCAAGCGTGATGGCTGGTACACCTTGATAGACTATTGAAGTACCGGCCCTACGTTTGGTTATGTGCCCAAGCCCGCACACATGTCCGCTCGTAGGCCATGATTCCGTCTAGGCCGACCACGAAATCGTCGTTCATTGCCGTGGAATTCTTTCACTCGTGCACGAGTCCGTCCACGACCATTTTGTATTATCTTATCATTTTAACTTAACGGCTGTCTTTGAGCCATAGGTTGTCTCTGAGCCATAATGCATTATCGACCAGGTTGGCGTCCGTGCAGCGCGGATAGCGAGCCCCGTTGCACGTGTCCATCACACCTGTCGCTAACTATTCTTTCCTTTCTTATCTTTCATTCATTCTTTTCTTTCTTTCTTTCACTTGTTCGTTCGTTCATTGATTCATTCACGTATTCATTCATTCTCATATTCATTCATTCATTCATTCGTTGATTCATTTTTATTTTATTTTTTGATTTCTCCAACTTTTTTTTAAGAAAGTATATAAATAAAGCCAGGTACAAAACGACGCCGGAAGATAGCCCAAGCGTCCCATACAAAGCAAAGAAAAGGGGCGAAGAGAAAGTGAAATGGACAAAAAGCCGTCCAGCACAAAATAAGAAAGGAAAGAAAATGAAAACCAGAACAAAAGCGAAAGGCCCCTAACACAAAACGTCACAGAGACAAAGCTGCGGGCCGAGAGAGTGCAGCCGCCAGGAGCGGCCAAAACAAAATCAGACCGGACTGTCCCCTAGCAGTCAGCGGCCATAGCCATCCCGATCCGATCTGGGAGCTCGAAAGTGTGGGAGAAGCTCTTGTCTTCTTTGGATGATAACGCCGAAGAAGCAAGAGCTTGTGCCACGCCATTGGCTCCACGAGAAATGACGGAGACGACGGTGTCCGGGGTGATAAGAGCTTTAATAGCTCTGATGATGTACGTAATGGCCCACGGAGTGATGGAAGTGCCATGGAGAAAACTCTGAAGCTTTTGGTTGGTAGTCTCTATGCATCTAATCTGAAAGTTGTTGGCTCTGCTAGTTTTGAGTGCATCCAACAAAATATCGCACTCAGGGCTGATATATGTGCCGTTGACGTAGAATTTTTGCGAGGCCAGCACCAAGCTGCCGTATTCATCCCTGAAAATCATCCCGCCCGCCGTGTTATGATCCTCCCCGCCAATACCGCTGACGTTCAGCTTCAGCCCCCCGTCTGGACGCGTCCAGCCATGTCCGTCGCCGGTGTTCATGCTAGCCGAGCTAGAGGTAGCTCCCGTCTCCACTTGTTCGATGTCCAGCTTGTGTATCCGCAACGCTTCCTGCCAAGCAAAAGATACGCGAGTAATAATATCGAGATGATTAATACAGCCATTATCAAAAATTATTTTATTTCTCTGCTTCCATATTTCCCATATGCAATGCCCAAAAAATAAATTCATGCTGATATCATCTCTATTCTTGAGAGAGTTGTCCTGAAGCCAGGATACTCCAAATTTGCTGACGGTGGTCGCTTCATTAGAAATGTTAAGGCTTTGAGCAAAATGAGCCCATATAGGCTTAGCAGTTTCACTGTTGACGAAAAGATGGTCCAAAGTCTCCCTTGACGACGTGACGCAGCACGGATGCCAGCTTGAACTCGATGCCGGTGAGTTGGTCATCGACCGGAATGGCATTATGGCTCAGTCTCCAGAGGAAGGCTCCTATCCGCGGAGGAACATATTTGTTCCAGAAATTATGTCTCCAAGCGGCGGTGGGATAATGGTGTCTATGATGCTCCCAATAGGACCTGGTGGTGAATTCTCCATGGTGATTAAGAGTCCAACATACCTGGTCGGGCTCCTCGCTAAGAATAAGGGTATCCAGCAAGGAAGTAGCTGCCGGTGGCAAGTAGTGACGGATGTCCACGTACCTCCCCAAACTTGTCCTAACCCGCGGCGATCGCATAATTTGACTAATGTTGGGGTTATAACTGAAAAATGAGGTTTATCGATTTCGAGACCGCACCAGTTAGTACCCCATATCAGAATGTGACCCCGGCCGATCACCCAATGCAGATGAGGCATGACCTTCGGGAGGACCTTCGTCATGTTGCGCCAAAGAGGCGAAGAGAAGGTCGGAGTGCTATAATGCGCGTCACGCGGGTCGCCGTACTTCCGGTACATAAACTGAGCCCATAGAGATTCCCCTGTAATGAAATCCCAACATCGTTTGGCGTGGAGAGCGTGCATGATCTGAACCAGAGATCTCACCCCGAGCCCGCCTTCGTCCAGCGTCCGACACACCTTGTCCCATGCGATCCAGTGTCTTCTATGTTTGTCTTTCGCATTCCAGAGGAAGTTGGCCATTATGCTATCCAATCTTTTGAGGAGCTTGATGGGTGGTTTGATCATGGACAGAGAGTGCATGGGGAGGCTGGTAAGAACACTCTTAATAAGTATTATTTTTCCCCCGAAAGATAATAACCGGCCTTTCCATCCCGATAGCTTCTTATCGAATTTATTGATAAGCACCTGGAAATAGTCCATCTTGGCTCGTCCACGAAAGAGTGGAACCCCCAAGTAGGTAATAGGGAGAGCTGCTTTCGTGAACCAGGTGGCCATAGCAATGGTGTCCGCCTGCGAAGACATGTGTGGTTTTTGTGAAATAATCAAAGAGGACTTGGAGTAGTTAATTACCTGCCCCGAAATATCGGTGTAGTTTTGAAAGGTCTGCATGAGAGTCTCCACCCCATCGATGTCACCATTCATAAATATAAGGCTATCGTCCGCATAGAATAGATAAGAAATCTTAAGCTCATCAGCTCTACCAGAAAAACTTTTTATGTGCCGCCTAAGAGACAGATATGAGATTTGTCTACTTAGGGCATCATGAGCAATGATGAAGAGCGCCGGAGAGATAGGATCTCCCTGTCTAAGGCCCCTTCCCGACCGAAAGAAGCCGCCCCTACACCGATTAACAGTAACGGAATACCAACAGTTAGAAATACCCCAATAAATGAGATCGATCCACGTCCAGTTGAAACCCAGTTTGTGAAGGACTTTGATAAGGAAACGCCAGCTGACTCTGTCATAGGCTTTAGACATATCGAGTTTGATAGCAATATTACCACCCGTAATCTTCTTGTCAATATTGCTGATGATTTCATGAGCTAGACTGATGTTTTCGTGGATACTTCTCCCTTGACGAAGCCGGTCTGCTCCCTCAAGATGCTCGACGGAAGAACAATGGCCAATCTATCCGCAAGAATCATCGAGATGATCTTATGAGCGAAATTGGAGAGACTTATAGGCCTGAAATCTTGACAGGAAGAAGGTTTAGATATTTTGGGAAATAAAATGATATTAGCTGCTGATATACCTATCGGGATTTCCGTGCCTAGGAAAAAGTCCCTAACCGCCGCCACGACGTCGTGTTGGATGATGAGCTAGCAATGCGAGTAGAAATATCCGGTGAAGCCGTCGGGTCCAGAGGTACTTTGTGGGTTAAGTGCGCGGACGGCTTGCACAATTTCCTCGTCCGAAGGCATAGCACAAAGACACCTATTTTGTTCATCCGTAATTAATGAAGGAATACAATTAATGAAGTCACCTGGGTTGGTAGTAGGAACTTCCTGGAAGAAAGCCGAGAAGTGGTTGATTGCGCGTTGGAGGACCACTTCATCTTTCAAAATGGTCCCGTCTTCATCGAACATCATCGTCCTGCTACTGTTGTTCTTTTCTTTAATCACTGCATGATAGAAACTAGAATTCCGGTCCCCGTCTTTAACCCAATTCAACCTGGCTTGATCCTGAAGGAGGAGCTCTTCATGGCCGAGACACACTTGCAATTTCGATTTGGCTTCTTCCAGGCTAATACAAATGTCTTCCCTCCAGTTGGCTTGGAGATCAGCTTCCAGACGCTCAATCTCTTGCTGATGTTGAATTTTAGCTATCCGAAAGTCTCCAAACGTGGCCCAATTCCACTCTTTTAGAGCCACCCGAAGCCTCTTGAGTTTAAGATGAAGGATGTTCATCGGTTGTCCTGAGCAGGGGAGACTCCAGTTCTCCGTAACCAGATCCATGAAATTCTCGTGTTTAGTCCACATACGTTGGAATCGGAAAGGAGTAGAGTTGTTGTTGCAAACCGTCGGCGCAATGAGCATCGGGGAATGATCGGAGTGGAGCCGGGGAAGATGGTGTATCGATATCATCGGGTAATTGGCCAGGAACTTGGTATCATAAAGCACTCTATCTAGACAAGCCCAGGTATTCGGATGATGGGTAAGCCCATTGTACCATGTAAACTGCGTGCCCACGTAGCCAGCATCTATAAGGCCCGCCAGATTGATACAGGAATTGAAATCAGCCACCGCAGCGGCATTGATGGGATTGGGGCCTTTCTTCTCAGCAACCGAGCAAACTACGTTGAAGTCTCCCCCAATGAGCCATGGGAGGGAGTTGTTATCCGCAATATCGATGATGTCTTGCCACAGATCACATCGTTCACGCTTGGGATTCATTCATTCATACATTATGCAACTCCCCGTGCGGGAGTCGCCTTGGCGACCCATCGGTCCCGAAGTCTTCCAATGTTGCTATATTCTACTCGGAACGACTATGTCGATAGTTTTCCGTTTCATTGTTGTAAACCGATCATTGTTTCATTGTTTAACGCATAGGGAATTTGAATGTAAGCTTGTGCCTTAGCATGAGCGTGGAGCGCGGTGCAAGAGTTCCTATATTTTTCGAGTTCTTTTCCATGTTCTAAACAAGCATACAAGATGAGATTATTCTCTTAGCTAGGTGCGTTGAGTCATTTATTAGCATGCGCGGTGTTATCGCCTAGCGATTCTAGCAATAGTGTCCGTATTGTTATGTGTCTAGGCTAAGCAAAGACGGGTTCATCGGAGCCACCCGTCTTAGCGATGTTCGCATCGGCCGAGCGATACTCCGAGCGCGCCTTTGAAAGTCTAAATCTGGATTCATCTTTGACGGGCCAATGTAAGCCTTGTATCGATTCTTCATCTGGTCGATGCCAACTCTTCGGGTCGACGGCTCGTTTGAGTCGTTGCACTTGCCGTTTGAATCGGCGTTCCGCTAGGACGGAGCGGGTCATTACACTATGGGGTCTGGTCAAGACCTTCCTACCTTACAAATTTCAAGATCCAAGCAAGAAAAATTGAAGGTATCACAAACAGAGACACCGGGAGCAGAATTTTCATATTTACGCGCTTATCTCAATAGGCATCAACCAATATCATCTTTGGCAAAACGCAAGAACCCTATGCCAAAGGTCAATCTGCACCAAAAGTCAAAATTTGAAAAGAAAGACCCATCTACCTATGCTAATGAGTTGAGTACATCTTTGTACACTCAAGAAACTAAACACCTGAAGAATAGAAGACATGTTCCTAACATCATTAAGGAATATGTTCCTCTGACTTCTTCTCATCCTGTGGTTGTAACTGATCGACGTAATGCATTCCGTAATCCCAGTCAGCAATACTTAGATCGGATCCATGCACCCAGTGACGGTGTCTTTCAATACACTAGATCGAGAAATCAACATTTGAACCAAGGTGCCTTTAATCAAGAAGATCTCCCTATCACCCATGTGGGAGAGGACTCTATTTCGAAGTTTGATGCGGATAGTGAAAGTTCTGAACAAACTATCTCATCAATAGCTGCAAGAGAAGTAACGGCATATACCATTACGGAAGATCAAGATGCCTCTACGTCAACCAGCAAAGAGCAACGAATTGTTGCATTAGAAGACAAATTGAAAACCATGGCAGAAATGGTTGCAAACAAGCACACCATAATAGTGGCTCAACATATAGTGCCTCCGATTGCAAATCCTGTTACAAATCCTGAGCTTATAACATCTTCTGTACTTGTTAGTCTGGGGGTCAGGTTGCTTCCGTGCCAATTCAAGCTAATCCAAGTCAGTCTGGTACTGGGGGTGGTAATTACTACGCTGTTCCTCCTCCTAACACTTCTAACCAGCCTACCAATTCCCAAACATCAGGGGATGCTAATGAAGCTGTAAAACTCTTACGCACTCAGTTTGAGACCTTCAAGCAGAAGGATGGCCTACAAAGACTGGGCATAAAGCAACCATATCCTATAGAGTGGAAGGAAATTCCATTTCCTCCTAAATATAAGCTCCCAACCATTATGATGTTTGATGGCAGCACTTCTCCAAGTCAGTACGTCAATCATTTTGAGGTGATGACTGATCAATTACAGCCAAATGATGCTCTCCTTACCAGAGTGTTCGTCGGTTGTTTAGCCGGTACAACATATGACTGGTATCGTAGCCTGTCTGATGGCTGTATCACTTCTTTTGCTGGTTTCAAGCAAATGTTCTTAGAACGATTTTATGAGGAAGTTAATGACATGACGATGTCTGCCCTCATTAAAATTAAACAGAGGCACAATGAATCCACAGAGAGTTTCATTGAAAGATTCTGCCGAGAGGCACTCAAAATGCCTTTAGGTACTCCATCTGCTGTAACAATAGACACTTACAAATCAAATTTGTTGTCTATTATCAGTATGTGGATGGGATCTACACAATTCCAGGATTGGCCTTCTTTCATTGTTAATACAAATGCGGCAGAAGTCAGTGCCAAAAAGTTCAAGCAGTTAGGAGTCCAGATGACTCATCCTAACCAAGATGAGCATTCTACACCCGGGGGTAGTAATCGCCAAAATAACTGCAAGAGTAAAGAAACATTGGCCATCAATCTTAAAGGCAAAGAGTCTTTGGCTGTCAATGTTACTCAGACGGCATCCACCCCATCAGCACCACTGCAAAAGTCAACTCGTCCAAAAGAAGAGTATTCTTTCGATGAAGATGATGCTTTAAGCATCTTCGATTGCTTGATCAAAAGCAATAAGCTTCAGCTTCCAGAAGCAAAGCGACCAGAAGAAGTTGGTAAAACTGATCACCCTAAATACTGTATTTATCACAGATTCATAGGACATCCAACCAGAGCATGTTATGTGCTCAAGGGCAAAATCCAGGAGTTGGTCAACTCTGGAGCAATTACTCTACAGCAGGACGAGAAAATGGTGATTGCTAATGTGGTTTCTCTCCAATTCGGTAATTTTCTACCACAACTCGTACAAGATGGTGCTGTCCCCATTACAATGACTACTCTAGAAATTGTGAATATTCCACCTCCTCAAAATAAAGGTCTTGTTCCCCTGTCAACTGACAGCGGAGAGATTATGTGGATTCATCCAGATCTGGTGGCAGAATTTGAAACGCCTTCCTCTTCTAAGCAAAAAAAAGTGTTCCAAGTCTAAATCCAAGAACTGCAACATTGTATCCTTTGAACCAATAACAGAAAAAGAAATTCTAATGGGCACTAGATCTGGAAAACCCTTTCTTCGGGAGTATTCCGAAAATCAAGAGAACTGTGCTCCATCCCCGGATGCTCTTCCTCCATCATCTTCTCCTGCTGAAGATACACCATCTACATCCTTGCCGGTGGTCGAGCCATCTCCTCCTAAACCAATATCAGTAGACAAGGGAAAGCAACCTGTTCGCTTTGATAAAGCATTGAAGAAGTCATCATCTCTTGGACTTGAAAAGCCTTATAATTTTGACATATTGGCTCCATTGGCCAATACTCCAGCAAGATTGTTAATCTTTGAACTTTTACGTCTCTCAAAAGAAACTCGTGAGACGTTAAGTGAAGCCTTGATGCAGGCTGACGCTTGTTTGACTTTTCTCAAGAAGCCCGAAAAGGAGCCAGTCAGCTGTGCACATTGTCATAGTGTACTTGAATTAATGTCCAATATCACTTTTATATAAGATGACATATTGTTAGAAGACAATCGTCATGATCATCTTCTCTATTTTACGGGGTATGTAGACACCATGAAAGTCGACCACATTCTGATTGATCCCGGGTCTGCACTTAGCATCATGCCGAAGTCCTTACTGGATGCTTTGAAAATCTCAGTACACAATCTTTCTACAACTATCACTACCATCCTGGGATTAAATCAAGGAAGAAGTGAACCTTTGGGAAAAGTACGCCTAAAACTTCAAATTGGCAATCTTCGTACAAAGGTAACTTTCCATGTTATTGACAATCATGGCTCATACAATACTTTGTTGGGAAGGCCATTCCTCCATGAACACAATATTGTACCCTCTACGCTCCACCAATGTTTCAAATATGTGGATGGTAATGGAGAAGTCCAAAAAAAGGTTGCAGATCTCAATCCTTTCAAAGGAGTTGAAGCATACTGCAACGATTCTCGTATGTACAAAAAGGAATTCATGAAAATGGTACTAGCAATGGACACAGATGAAGAACAAAAGAGTATACCTAATGATACTCTGGTGATTCCGGTCAAAGGACGTACCTCCTGTCCTCAGTCTTCCAAACCTCTGACTATCTATCTACTTTCCCATGAGAAGCGACCTAAAGGTGATAGTCAGGAACAAAGAGAGCTCACCTCTTCTGAGCCGCTTGTAATCGACCTTCGTCGCAAGAAGCTCCCTCCTCCTTCTCGTTCTTCTTCTCCCCATCTTGTCATCAATCTGACTAAGCCTGCTAAGGCTAAAGTCCCTGTTGTAAATGATGGTGTAAAAATCAATAGAGCATCCTTTGCAGTATACTGATGTCTTTACTATACTCAGTGTTATCTGGATATGCTAGATAGCTTTAAACCACTTACAATAGAAGTCGTAACATCTCGACGAAACGTGGTATCACTGGATTCAATACAAGAGTCGTACTTCTTAGTACCGTCTCGAAAGAAAGATAAAAAGCCTATATTCTTCAACAAAAGAGAAGAACCAAAAATTATGCTCTATAATGATAATAGAGATGATACAGGAAGGCTACAATTACGACGTTATAGTCCATAATCCAAAGCCATCATCCGTAAAATGGGCTATGATTTCAGAACAGGTCTCAACAATGGTAAAGAAAGGCGAACCCCTCTTCGTATTGTTGTTCCAAAAGGAAAATCACAACAATACCATAGTAAAACGAAACGAGGACTGGGTTATACATCACCACTTCCAACTCCAGAACCTTCTGAATCTGATAAAAAAGAACGTTCAAACTCTTATGATTCTATCTCATGGGATTCTGATACCAGCATCGGTCATGTTCATAAGGTGATAGTATCTTCTAACATGGTATCTGCCGAATTCTCAGAAGATGACAAAAGTGACATTGAAGAAGCTACTGAAATGGACCCTTGGGCACAAAGGATGGACAATCAGTTGGAACTTCGTTTTGAACAACGAGAACCACCTACTGAGGATCAACTGGTTCAAATCGATATTGGAGAGAAAGGCGCATCACGACCGATCTTCATAAGCAAAAATCTCCCAGAGGATGATAACCAAGAATTAATTTACCTTATTCGTGAATACATTGACGTCTTTGCCTGGAGTTACGAAGATATGCCAGGATTAGATCCTCAAGTTGCAACTCACAAGCTTAACATTCTGCCGAATGTCAAGCCGGTCAAACAACAACAACGGCGATTCAAGCCTGAAATGATGGATGCAATTGATGATGAAGTCAAAAAGCTTATAGCTTACGGTTTTATAAGAGAAGAACAACAACCTGACTGGGTGGCCAATGTCGTCCCAGTCCTGAAGAAGACCGGAAAGGTTCGAGTTTGCATAGACTTTCGGGATCTCAATGATGCTTGCCCTAAAGACGAATTCCCTCTCCCAATTACTGATGTTATGATCGACAATACATGTGGATTCGAACGAATTTTTTTCATGGATGGGTTTTCTGGATATAATCAAATCCGGATGAACCCTGAAGATGAGAAACATACTTCATTTCGTACTCCTCGAGGTGTGTACTATTATACGGTCATGTTGTTTGGTCTTAAGAACACAGGTGCAACTTACTAGCGGGCTATGAGTACTATTTTTTGCGATCATCTGCGAAAGACTGACGAATGCTATGTTGACGATATTGCTTTCAAAAGTCGTCTCAAAGAAGATCACATTCAAGATTTAAGAACTATCTTCAATCTAATGCGCCAGCATCAACTCAAAATGAACCCCACCAAGTCTTTCTTGGGTGTCTCTAGTGGTAATTTTTTCGGCTTCGTCATTACCTCTAAGGGTATACACGTTGATCCCGAGAAGATCAAAGCCATTCAAGAGATACGTCCTCCACGCAACCTAAAAGAGCTACGAGGATTCCAAGGTCGACATGCGTACATCAGGCGGTTCATTTCGAATTTATCTGGACGTTGTAGACCATTTACTCAATTAATGAAGAAAGGTGTATCTTTCGTTTGGACGAAAGAATGTCAACGAGCATTTAACGACATAAAGTGGTATTTAATGAGTCCACCGGTTCTTGTATCACCGATCTCAGGAATACCCTTCTTAATGTATGTTCGAGCAATGGATCATTCATTAGGAGCTTTGCTGGCTCAAAAGAACAAGGAAGGTCATGAACAAGCCATCTACTATCTTAGTCGAACGATGATTGGAGCTGAACATCGTTATAGTCCAGTAGAAAAGGAATGTTTAGCCTTAATGTTTGATGTTCAGAAGACAAGATATTACATCATAGGCCAAACTATTCATGTCATATCCAGAGTCAATCCTCTTCGAGTTCTAATGAAGAAGCCAAGTACACTCAATTCAAGGCTTGCCACATGGGCCATATTACTAGCACAATATGATATGGTTTATGTTCCTCAAAAGTTTGTGAAAGGCCAAGCACTTGCTGACTTTTTAGCAGCTCATCCTGTTCCTGAAATATCTAAACTCTATGATGAGATTCCGGACGAAACATTCGAATCAAATATGATCTCAGAAGAATTTTCTACCTGGAGGTTGTTCTTTGATGGAGCTTCTAGAATTGGACCTGGGGGTACTCTTGTTGCTGGAGTAGGAATTGTTCTTGTTTCACCTAATAGATTAACTATTCAAAGGGCCTATTCTTTAGATGAATCATGCTCCAACAATGTGGCAGAATACAATGCTTTGCTCATCGGACTTCAATTAGCCAAACAATTGAGTATTGAATATCTCGAAGTATATGGTAACTCTAAGCTGATTGTTAATCAGGTTAGAGGCATATATGAAGTCCGACATCAAGATCTAGTACCATACCATGAAGCAGCAACCAAGATAGCTTATTCATTTAAAGGATTCTTCATCGAACATGTACGTCGGACATGCAATACAGAAGCTGATGCCTTAGCTAACCTAGCTGCAGTGTTGGCAGTTCCAGTTAAAAGGCAACAGATGGTTGTTATCTCTAATAGAGAACTATTCTGTGTTGAAAACAACCACAATATTGAATTCAGCAACCTAACTGAAGTCAATGTCCTTAGCGAGGACTGGAGAGCACCTTTCATTGATTTTGCAGTGCATAACATCTTGCCAGAAGATCCTAAAGAAGCTACAAGTATCCGTCGTCAATGTCACGACCCGCTCCCGAATAATCGGACACGAGTCGGACACGCCCAGCCTTCATTGTTAGACACAATGAAGTAATCTGTACCAACTAGGAAAAACTAACCAGATAAACATGAAAGTATAGAATCACAGCATCTATATAATATGTCCCAACCAGAGTAAAGTAGAGTAAGGTACAATGTATGAAATTATTACATTTTAACTAATAAAAGAGTCTGCTAGTCTCAATACATGGAAAGATAATAAGAAAAGCTAAATGAAACTCTAGGCTCCTGCAGCCTCTAGGTCACAAGCAGCTCCAGCTGGCTCAGCAGGAAAATCAGTATCCTGTCCATAATAGGTGTCACACAAGGCCTCCATCTCACCTGCAATATATCCTATTCAGGAGCGGAGCAAAGTACAGTTCTAGGTAATGAACAATAACATAATGATATGGAAAGTAAATGCTGAAAGAACAGGATAAGAACAAGGTATGTAAAGAACATGAAGAACATGAAATACTGCTATAAAGATACAGGAAAGATCATGACTATAGCTAATATCAAGATCAGGATCACAGGAACTAATGTAAGAACAAAATCCTGAACATGTGTGTTATAGATTTGAAATACTTCTATGATATGTGACCGGCTTAGGTAAGACCATGAAAGAGCATGAAAAGATCCTGAAAGATCATGTAGGTACGGCTTAGGACCCGCGTGCACTGTGCGAGGCCTAAGCTAAAGATCATGAATAAGTATCCGGGTTTGGTCACATATCTAGAGTATTTCCCCACCCCAAGATTCAAGTAAGAACATGAAAGAACAAGACAGATAAGATCATGAACGTGTCGCAATGTGTCAGCAATAAAGAACAAGAAAATGCACTGATCAAAACCATAGAATGTACTTGCCTTGCTCCAGCTAAGTACGAGTAGGTAAAAGAGCTAGGTATCCTCCTGTCATGATAATGATGCGTACAAGTTGGTTAATACACAGCTAGATTAACAGGTTATCAAAGGATTCTAATCAAGGTATATTTATTTAGTCTCATCATAAACTATCTTACAAACCAGCTCCCATTAGCTATACAATAACATTAACTACCTTACCTAATTGCTGTATATGCTTCAAGTAATATGATCTCCTCCTGAAGCTATTTAGTTTAGCAATCAATATTTTAAATGAACTCTTTATACTAATCATCTTAATATTGAAAGAAAATAGATGAGGGGAAAATCATTTTACTGATAGCATCAACTCCTAATGGTTATACTAATCAATTAACCTATGAATTTGCTCCCTACAATTATGACTCAAGAGTTGTTGGTCTCTAAACTGCTTAGGGATACTAAGATTGAATGTTTAGTCCTAACAGTACACATGGCCATACAACTGCTATCTTAACCAACTGAATCCTGAACCTTGCTCCCAACCATAGTACCCTATCTCAGCTCTTCACAGAGTTGAACCCCTACACAAATCCTCAGTTGCTCAGTTCACTTGGACTGATAATTCAGTCCAAGATATGATACCTGGACTATTGGATAGGAACATATCTTATTCCCAAGAATTCGAGTATGCTTTTATCCTGCAAGCAGGGACTCACAGTTACAGTCTTCATGCATACTAGACTGAATTATGACACATGCAACCTAGGTTCATTCCACTGCATCTTGAAATCTCAACATCCAAACTATGTCCTGCTCTTGACAGTCCTTAATAATAGACAAAAGTCTCTGGCCAATTCATCAATTGAACTCAACAATAGGCTATACAACTGTCTACTGCATACTCCAAGTTCCCAGGTTCCTGATGCCTGAGACTTCAAATCTCTGAACAGGCACTCAGGCTCTTGAGACACACACTACCTAATCCCAGATATCTTGAGAATCCCAGGTATCTAAACTGAAATACCCATGACACATAAATTCTCAGTTGAAAACCCAAGTTACCAACCATTGGTTGCAGAAAACAGTCAATATATATGATGTCCTGCCCTCATATCAGTCCAGTCTTTAGGACTGTAATTCCCAGTTTTCCTGAGAATTCAGGTTATAATGAGTTCTCAAAGAAAATTTACTAAGTGCCACAGAAATCATAAGACTCCCAGGTATCTGTCCTTCTCCTAACCCAGGAGAAATATCAACATCCTTGGTACCATATTGATTTCGATTGCACAGGTAAACTCTGTTATACAAAACTGATCACAGATCCCCAATGATCCAAATACCTTCTTCCATCTCAGATTTAGCCAAAAACATTCAAGCAGTTATCAGTCTAAACTACAATATGGAAACAACCAATCTGAAACTGGAATTTCATAAGTTTTTCCCCAAATTAAAACAACTAAACAAACCCAACCTCGATTCTCAGATGTAGGGTTTAAATATAGGCTTGATCAGTAATGTATGGGTTTTCCTATCCACTGAGTTCTTATTCCAGTTCAACCATTGCTCCATGTTCTGGTTAACAAGCATTCAAATAGTCTAGTTTAACATAAATCATCAGGACAGCAATTTAAACTAATAAAAAAATATACTGTATAACATGACAATGCTAAAATTCAGAGTTAAACATTCATCTGTTGCAACGTAATAGAACACAGTCCATGGTCGATGCCTATTCCTATCCCTAGGTTGGATCTTAGGTTCAAGCATTGAATCAAATACATGGCTCTGTTCCTAACAGGATTATTTGAAATTCATACCAAAATACTCACTGAGCTAAAGACTAAAATCTCACACTCAGTCCCCTATTAGGATAATATCAGTAGAAACATAAACTCCAGGAACTCTCCATTCTAATATTTAGATCACATTCGCTTAATTGGCCACAAAAATAGAACACAAGAAACTAAAATTACCTGTGAAGAAAATGGGGATTGATCACTGCCCAGATCTGAACACGAGTCCTTGTGGATTTAAACAATCTCCTCTAAACCAAAATCAAAAGCACAGAAAACAGGAAATGACTTAAAATCTAATCAGCAGGAAAATTGGGAAGAACAAATGGTGAATCGAATAAATTCCAATCCTAGCTATTTGAATTGGTTCACTGTGAAGGAAAAATGTCGAGACACTCACCTATTGTTCCTGTCAAGAAACCAGATCGATTCCCTCCACAGTTCAATCAGAAAAACACTGAATCAATCAACAACTCAATGAATACTCACTCACTCAATCTAGCTGGATTCAAATCAAAAGGAATCAAGGATCTCACCATGATTAATTTGATCTCGAATTTTCCCAGAAATCCAAATCGATCAGCTAAGGACTCGTGTGCTACACTAACATCAGGAAATTCATCAAGACAGGATCAAGAGTGACCTCGAAATTAGCAAGACTGATTCAAGGAGATCTGAGGAACTCACCAGATCGAAGAAAACTTGATGAAATTGATCAAGTCCCTACTGCTGCGAGGACTTCCAAGCACCACCGCCTGCTCTCAATCCTTCCACCATTTCTAAGGAGGCCTATGCTCGATTAGATTTTGAGAAGAATGAGATCTGGAATAGAAAGGGTGAACTTATATAGGGCTTGGTGGCGTGAGCCTTAGGCTACTGGTGGCGGGAAAAATCGAGCTCTCCTCTGACAAGTTTGTTAGATATGGGGATGCACATGGCCCTCTCCTAGGCCGTTGGGGAAAAATTTTGAATTCGAACTCTCAGGCATTTCTATGGAAGAGCAGGGGAAAATATACCTAAGTTAACACTGGTTAAACTTAAGGAAACAATTTGATTTGGGCTGGCAGCTTGGCCCAATTAAATTGGATGAAAAGAGATTGAGCCCAAGAGGAAAATAATTAGATGATCCACAATTAAAAAAATATAATTCCACCTATGTAAAATATATAAAATATATTTCTAAATCATTATTCAATTAAAAATATAAAATTCTATCATATTTCAGGAAAATGGAGTTACAAATCTCCCCCCTTGAAAAATTTCGTCCTCGAAATTGGAATGTAAACACAGAAATCATGAATAGTGAATCCAAAGAGTTGTTTATTGAATTCAAAAAAAAATATGTATAAAATACAAAGCACTCAAGTGAACAAACTAGGATATCGCTCACGCATCTCATCCTCACGCTCCCATGTGGACTTTTCCGGAGAGTGGTGTCTCCACATGACACGGACAAGAGGAATGATCTGGCTCCTCAGACGCTTCTCTCTCCGGTCGAGGATCTCTACTGGCTGCTTCTCGTAAGTCAAACTCGGGCCCACCTCCAGCTCGGAATAGTCTACCACATGGCTCGGGTCTGGAATATATCGTCAAAGCTGGGATATGTGGAAAACATCGTGCACTCACTCCAATCCAGCTGGAAGCGCTAGTCGGTATGCCATCTCGCCAATTCGCGCCGTCACGTCGAAGGGTCCGATGAATCTCGGACTGAGCTTTCCGTCTCTGTCGAACCGAATGACGCCTCTGGTCGGTGAGATCTTCAAGAACACTCTGTCCCCAACCTCGAACTCAAGTGGCCGTCTGGTGCTGTCTGCCCAATGCTTCTGCCGATCCTGCGCCACCCTGAGACGCTCTCTGATCAGTCTGACTTTCTCTGCTGAGTCCACCACCATCTCTGGCCCAAGTAAAGCTCTCTCGCCAACGTCGTCCCAAAATAACGGCGTGCGACATCTCCGCCCGTACAGTGCCTCGAATGGAGTCATCTCGATACTGGCCTGATAACTGTTGTTATAGGCAAACTCTACTAAATGCAAATGGTCCTCCCACGAACCGCCGAAGTCGAGTGTGCAAACCCGCAGCATGTCCTCCAGAGTCTGAATGGTCCTCTCGGACTGTCCGTCCGTCTGTGGATGATAGGCTGTACTGAACTTCAACTGAGATTCCAAGCTCTGCTGTAGACTCCTCCAGAAGTATGATGTGAAACGGCTGTCTCGATCTGAAACGATGCTAACTGGCACCCCGTGAATCCTCACGATCTGACGCATGTAGAGGTCTGCAAGCTTCTCGGTCGACAGCCCAACCTTGAACGAAATAAAGTGAGCGGACTTTGTTAATCTGTCCACGATCACCCAAATAGCGTCCTTGCCACTGGAAGTACGCGGCAATCCAGAGACAAAGTCCATGGTAATGTGCTCCCACTTCCATTCCGGAATAGGTAAAGGCTGGAGTAGTCCCGCCGGTCTCTGGCGCTCCGCCTTGACTTGCTGGCACACAAGGCATCTGGAAACAAATCTGGCGACCTCTCTCTTCATCCCATACCACCAAACATACTCCCGCAGATCCTTGTACATCTTGGTAGATCCAGGATGTATAGAATACTGCGACTGATGGGCCTCCTATATCACCTCCTCCCGCAAGTCCTTGGGCACACACAGCTGACTCCCGTGCCTCAAGGATCCGTCCTCTGCAATGGTAAAGTCGTCGAGCAGACCTAACTCTGCCTGAGCTCTAAGACCCTGGATTTCCTCATCAAGCAACTGGGCCTCCTTGATCTTCTCTAGCAACCCCGACTGTATCTGTATGTGCATCATCTGTCCTCCATACCCTGGCAGTACAACCTCAATCCCAAGACTCTCCAGATCCTCCAAGAGATGCCGGTCCATGGTGAGATACATAGCAATAGGATACCGACTGAGAGCATCTGCAACCACATTCGCCTTCCCAGGGTGGTACTGCAGACTAATGTCGAAGTCCTTCATGAGTTCCAGCCATCTGCGCTGTCTCATATTCAGCTCCTTCTGAGTAAAGACATACTTCAGGCTTTTATGGTCCGTGAAGATGTCCACTCTCTCTCCATATAGGTAATGCTTCTACAGTTTCAAGGCAAATATGACTGCTGCAAGCTCCAAGTCATGTGTAGGATAGTTTTTCTCATGGGGCCTCAACTGTCTAGAAGCATACGCTATAACCTTCTTGTTCTGCTCCAGCACACATCCCAAGCCTTTCCCTGGAGCATCGCTGTAGATGACGAATCCTCTTGATCCTGATGGCAAAGCTAGAACCGGTGCCGTCGTGAGTCTTCTCTTCAATTCTTTAAATGCTGACTGGCAGGCGTCGCTCCAGATGAACTCCTCGTCCTTCCGCGTAAGCTTCGTCATAGGCTCTGCTATCCTGGCGAAGTCCTTCACAAACTTTCTGTAGTATCCCGCTAGACCCAGGAAACTACGAATCTCTGCTACTGACTTGGGAGGTGCCCATGCTTCCACTGCCTCAATCTTCTTGGGATCCACAGAAATCCCTTCTCCAGTCACCACATGTCCTAAAAACTCCACTATGTCCAAGAAAAACTCACATTTCGAGAGTTTTCCGTACAGCTTCTTCTTCCGCAGAATCTCTAAAATAACCCGCAGATGCTCAACATGCTCCTCCTCCGTCTTGGAATAGATCAGAATGTCGTCAATAAAGACTACGACAAACTTATCCAAATACTTGTGGAAAACCTTATTCATCAGGTTCATAAAAACTGCGGGGGCATTGGTGAGTCCGAACGTGTAAAACCCGTAATTTTAGACTGCAATTTTAATTTTTATTTTGCTAAATAAATTTTCTAGAATAATGTGATCATTTAAGTTGTGAATATTTTAATTTAATATTAGTATTAGTTTAATCAAATAAGTGTGAAAAATTCTTTTCCAAAATAATTAAAACAAGGAATTTTGATTGTCAGCCCAGACCCGGACCCGAAATCGAATTGGAACTAAAAATATTTTTAGTTAGTTTTTAATTACCAATATTTATTTATCAAATTTTTCTTCAAAACAATTTTTTGCTCAAAACCTTAAATTCATTATTTTCCAAAGTCTTAAAACCCATTTTAGCTAAAACTTTAAAGCCATTTTCTCTAAATGGCCCAAATCCATTTAGCTACCTTAAGCCCACCATTTAGCTGATTAAAGCCAAAAAGGTCCATACCAATTTTTTCCAAACTCTTCATTCTGTGAATGAATGAGATTTCATTCATTAGTTGGTGTTTGCTGAATTGGAGTTTTAAAGGCTTTAAGTCTTTAAGTCTAAGTTTTGGGAGAGAGAGAGTATTCCACTCTCTGTTACTTCTTTGTAACCGAAGTTCTTTTCGGTTTCTCGTCCCCGACCAACCGATGGCTCTCCACCTTCCCGTCGCCGGCGCTATTATGGCCAAGGTGGCCGACCACCTCCCCTATGGGTAACCCCCAACTCCTCTATACCTATATAAAGCCCTCTTCACTCTTCTTCTCCAAAGTTCAAATCCCTAGATCTATTTCCGGTGAAACCGAGCTTCCCTCGGTCGACCACTCTCCGGCGCCCCCTCCGGTCGCGCTGTCCCGCGCCACCGACCGCCCTCGGCGCGACCCCATCGTCGCCACCCCCTTCTCACGGCAACCCCTCTGGCCGCCGAGCACCCGCTCGCCCTAGCCGACCGGCGCACCCCCTTTCACGCCACCCTCCGACGAGCTCGACCAGCGCCGAGCTTCTCTCGCGCGCAGTCCCCGCTGTCCAGATCTGTCGCCTCCGTGCGGCCTCACTCCGGCGCGTACCCCCGTGCGCCCTTCCCGTCGGCTCTCCGGCGACTGTTCCCCTTTACGCTGCCGATAGCGTCGCTGTCCACCGACAGCGCTGCTCTTCGCAGCGTCTCTCTTCTGGCCAGCGTGCCCTAGTTCCGTTCTCGGCAGCGCCTCTGGTACTGTCTCTAGCCGAGCTCATTTCTCTTTGGGCGAGTGTTCTCTGGATTTGTTCTGCTGTGCCTATTTCGGAGTTTTCGACGTTCGACGTCGACGACGTTGGGTCAGCATCATTTCGGAACGTCGCTGCTGGATTATTCTTCTATTTTATCATCTGAGAGCTCTAGCCGAGCACCCGAGGTATAAATTCTCTGCCCCGTTGCGTTTATTCTCGGTAGTCTATGATGAAATCGGTCCCCGGTTTCCCTTTGGGAAATCCGGTTAGCTGCGTAGTATTTTTCGATTAGCTGCGTTAGCGTATTTTCCTGTGTTTTATCTGCTGGTTTGGTGTGGTTTGGATTGATTATGGAATTTCCGGATATTTCGGGAAATTCGTTTGTTTGGGAATTATTCTGGTGGTGTTGGAAATTAGTTTCGGTGGATATTTTGGGATTATTATTTGGGATAGAATATTTGCAGGTTTTCTGTGGCGCATTTCCCAGTTTTGGGTTTGTTCCGAAATAGAGGAAGTGCTGCCCAAATTTTTACAAAAATTATATTTATATTAATTTCAAAATTGGCTTTCGAAAATGAATTTTAAACTGATTTTCGGGCGACGACCGTACCGGTCTGTGGGCCCTGGCGAAATGCAAACGCACCGGTCCGACCGGACGTTGGGGTATTAGCCGAATTTTGAGGAATGGACCGAGTCTGAGACTCTTAGCTTTCATTTTCAATTATTTTAATTAATATTTAGACTATTTAGTATAGTTATTTAATTACCGCACTTTATTTAATAATTAAGTCATTTTCTCTCATTTGATGTAAAAGAAAATTGTACAGGGCATAAGCCCACCCTAGGACCATTAGCTGTGCCATTGTATTGGGTAGCATAGTTTTATTTTATTTTCTGGTGGATGTGATTTGGGTGGTTGTGATTAGACGCATAATCGTAGCTAGAGTGTAATTTACTGATTAATTAAGAATTAATTAATATGGATAAAATATTAGAAAATAACTAGTTCACGATTTATCACTAAAGGAAAACTGTATTTTTATATGTATATTACAAAAACTCAAAGTTTTCCAAAGTTAAATTGATTCTCGTGTATTTCCAAATAATCCAATTAACCGGCTTAATCAACGCACGTAGTTGCGACGTAAACGATAGCTGTAGCTTAATAACAACTAAAACCTGACTAGGACTTACTACTAGAGATTGCAACTAGCACACTTAGTCTGGTTATTCAAGGTTCTAAGTCGAGTTCTCAACTGTAGGAACTCGAAGTTACACCTGACGTTCCTCCTCGGTACCGACTCGTCTATCCAGTCATTCTAAAACAAAGGCAAGTGCAGTTATGTCTATTTGGTAATTTATCTAGTAATTGTTTTATTGCAATTTTAAACCACATTGCTACACGGAACTCTCTCCTAGAGTTCGAATATTGACTCATTGATTGAATCTGATTGACTCGGGATATTGGGGGAGTAGTGTAGCGTCTATGACCAATACCCCTATATTGCATCATTGATTGTGCGAGCTGATTCCTCCTATACACGAGGATAGGCCGGACCGTATCATTAGGATATAATTGAATCATTCCAAGCCGGTCATAGTTCGTTACCTACTCAAATCACATTGTTTTCAATTGTAGAATTGTGAAAAATATTGTTAAAGTATTTCAAATTGTTTAACATTGCAAATTTCAAATTATTATTTGAATTATTGGATATTCGTAATTGTACTTTGCTCCCTCCTGACTGGAGACCCAACATTTTAGGTATCACTGATGAGGCTTTGTTACGCGATCCCAAGACGAGGAATTCGAGATTGCTGAGCTGTTTGCCTAGAGTTTTCTTTTATTCATGATGTATAAAAAAATGGTTTAAGTTGTATCTTTTATTTCATGTAAAAGTTTAATAAAGTTTTAAATTTTTCGATGTTGAGTTATGACAAATTATAGTGTTGTTGTATGGTTACCTGCTACTGAACAGCTTACTGCCACCGTCTCAACAACGGTGCAGGCTGGGCATGATCCGACTAGACCCAGAATATTGGGATCGGGTCGTGACAGAACGGCATCACCAGGAACTCATACTGGCCGTATCGAGTGTTGAAGGCTGTCTTCGGAATATCCTGCTCCCGAACCTTCATCTGGTGGTACCCTGACCGAAGATCGATCTTAGAAAAGACCTTCGCTCTACTAAGCTGGTCAAACAGCTCATCAATCCGTGGCAAAGGATATCTATTCTTGATGGTGATGTTGTTAAGTGCACGGTAGTCAATGCACATCCTCACCGTCCCATCCTTCTTGGGCACAAAAAGCACCGGTGCTCCCCAGGGTGAAGCACTGGACCGAATAAATCCTTTGCCCTCAAGCTCATCAATCTGTGCCTTCAACTCCGCAGCTTCCTTCGGGTTGATCTTGTAACAGTGCTGGGACTTTGGTGCTGATCCGGGCACTAGATCAATACTGAACTCCACATCTCGATCTGGTGGCAATCCTGGTAACTCCTCGGGGAAGACGTCGAGATACTCTGCAATCAGCGGATGCGGCAACTCCTGGTCTTCTGCAACTACTCCGAAGTAGACTCCCTCTGGCCTCTCTGCAACTCGTCTGCTGATCTCGAACGGTGGAACTCCTGGCGGGCTGAAGATCACCTTCCCTTCATGGCAGTCTATTACGGCAAACTGCTCGCTCATCCAGTCGATGCCGAGGACTACGTCGAATCCAGGCAGTGGCATCAAAAGAAGTCGAGCTCGAATCTCTCTCCCAGCAATAGTGATAGGGCATTCCACCATCTCACTTACTGGCACTGACCCTCCTCCTGTCATAATCTGACAGTTCCGCCTAGTGGGCTTGGGTGTGAAGCCGTGTCTATGCAGAAACTCATATGATACAAAGCTATGTGTAGCTCCAGAATCAAACAATGCAATGGCAGGGAAAGAATGTAAGAATATAGAACCTGTGATGACATCTGGCACTGCCTCGTCCTCCTCAACTGCAGCCATGACGTAAGCACGTCCCTGCTGTGCTCCTCCTCTCTGCTGCTGCTGGTGCTGTGCAAACCTCTGATGCTGGGGTGGTAGAGCTCCTCCTCTCTGGGGTGCAGCAGGCAATGCTCTGGGTGGTGCAGCCGGTGGTCCTCCAGCTCCTCGGGGTCCTCCTGCTAGTCTAGCTATAGCCTGAGCGCAGTCCCTCATCTGATGTGCATCTGATCCGCAAAAGAGGCAAAGTCCCAACCTCTTGCGGCACTTGTCGATATGATGACCGGGGCGATGGCAATAGGCACAAGGGGTCGCCAGATGCTGCCTCTGATGCTGATGTGCTGGAGCTCTGGCCTGACGGTGATGCTGCTGCTGATGCGGCCTCGTCTGGGTCTGAGTCTGAACCCTCTTCGCCGGTGCCTGGAAACTGCTGCTGCCCACATCTCGGTCCCTCTTCAGCTTGGGGTCCGCCTCATTTTCCACAGCCTGAGCAATCTTCAGAATGCTCGCATATGTCGTCGCCTGACTAATCGCCACCGCATGTCGCAGCTCCCGGGTGAGACCCTTCTTGAATCTCCATGCTCTGTCCTCTGGCTCTCTAATCAGGTTCTCAGCGAACCTGCTGAGTCTGGTGAACTCCGAAGTGTACTGCGCAACCGTCATCGTCCCCTGCTGCAGCGCCTCGAACTGCATCCTCAACTCATCACGCTCCACCTCTGGGAAGAATTTCTCCTTGAACAGTGTTTTGAAAACTGTCCAAGACACCCGGGGCTTCGCCAACTGGGGGTCCTCCCGATACCAAGCTCTGGCCAAGTCGAAGAGTCGCATGCTAGCCACTGACACCTTCTGGTCCTCTGGAATGTTCGTCATGGTCAAAGTCCTCTCTGCATTCTCCAGCCATTCATCTGCATAGATGATCCCCTCGTCGCCCCAGAAGTCCATCGGGCTAAGGTGCTGGTACTCCTTCGCCGTCCCTGGTCTCGGTCCTCGCGGTGCTGGAGGTGCTACTGGTGCTGGTGCTGGTACTGGCTCTCTGGTCCTCAGTGCGTCGACGACAGTAGCTCGGAACTGCGTGGCCTGCTGGTTCTGGGTCTCGTAAAACTGAGCAGCCTGGTGGTTCTGAGCCTCCATAAATTGCTGAAACATCGCCATCACCTGGTTACCGTCAAACAGCATCGTCGGCGACAATGCTGGAAAGATAGGAGGCGCTGTCGGAAGCGGATCTGCCTGAATGCCTGGTGCGGCCTGCTCTGGTGCGGCCTGCTCCGAACCGCCTGCAACTCCAGAACTGCCTGCAACTCCAGACTGGTCTACGGTCTTCCTCGTGGTGACCATCCTGCATAAAAAGAAAACTTGTTGAATGACAAACCCTAAAACCTAACAAACAATATTTTTAATAATAATAAGCACCTGAAAAACTTGAATAACCTGATATACCCTTATTTTCCGATTTTCCTATACTGTGATCAAGTTTCCCTAGTGTAATCAAGTCCCCCAATAGTACGCTAAGTCCTAGGTACCATTTGGATGGATCAGCATGGGCCACCACTAAAAACATGTCACGACCCGCTCCCGAATAATCGGACACGAGTCGGACACGCCCAGCCTTCATTGTTAGACACAATGAAGTAAGCTGTACCAACTAGGGAAAACTAACCAGATAAACATGAAAGTATAGAATCACAGCATCTATATAATATGTCCCAACCAGAGTAAAGTAGAGTAAGGTACAATGTATGAAATTATTACATTTCAACTAATAAAAGAGTCTGCTAGTCTCAATACATGGAAAGATAATAGGAAAAGCTAAATGAAACTCTAGGCTCCTGCAGCCTCTAGGTCACAAGCAGCTCCAGCTGGCTCAGCAGAGAAATCAGTATCCTGTCCATAATAGGTGTCACACAAGGCCTCCATCTCACCTGCAACATATCCTATTCAGGAGCGGAGCAAAGTACAGTTCTAGGTAATGAACAATAACATAATGATATGGAAAGTAAATGCTGAAAGAACAGGATAAGAACAAGGTATGTAAAGAACATGAAGAACATGAAATACTGCTATAAAGATACAGGAAAGATCATGACTATAGCTAATATCAAGATCAGGATCACAGGAACTAATGTAAGAACAAAATCCTGAACATGTGTGTTATAGATTTGAAATACTTCTATGATATGTGACCGGCTTAGGTAAGACCATGAAAGAGCATAAAAAGATCCTGAAAGATCATGTAGGTACGGCTTAGGACCCGCGTGCACTGTGCGAGGCCTAAGCTAAAGATCATGAATAAGTATCCGGGTTTGGTCACATATCTAGAGTATTTCCCCACCCCAAGATTCAAGTAAGAACATGAAAGAACAAGACAGATAAGATCATGAACGTGTCGCAGTGTGTCAGCAATAAAGAACAAGAAAATGCACTGATCAAAATCATAGAATGTACTTGCCTTGCTCCAGCTAAGTACGAGTAGGTAAAAGAGCTAGGTATCCTCCTGTCATGATAATGATGCGTACAAGTTGGTTAATACACAGCTAGATTAACAGGTTATCAAAGGATTCTAATCAAGGTATATTTATTTAGTCTCATCATAAACTATCTTACAAACCAGCTCTCATTAGCTATACAATAACATTAACTACCTTACCTAATTACTGTATATGCTTCAAGTAATATGATCTCCTCCTTAAGCTATTTAGTTTAGCAATCAATATTTTAAATGAACTCTTTATGCTAATCATCTTAATATTGAAAGAAAATAGATGAGGGGAAAATCATTTTACTGATAGCATCAACTCCTAATGGTTATACTAATCAATTAACCTTTGAATTTGCTCCCTACAATTATGACTCAAGAGTTGTTGGTCTCTAAACTGGTTAGGGATACTAAGATTGAATGTTTAGTCCTAACAGTACACATGGCCATACAACTGCTATCTTAACCAACTGAATCCTGAACCTTGCTCCCAACCATAGTACCCTATCTCAGCTCTTCACAGAGTTGAACCCCTACACAAATCCTCAGTTGCTCAGTTCACTTGGACTAATAATTCAGTCCAAGATATGATACCTGGACTATTGGACAGGAACATATCTTATTCCCAAGAATTCGAGTATGCTTTTATCCTGCAAGCAGGGACTCACAGTTACAGTCTTCATGCCTACTAGACTGAATTATGACACATGCAACCTAGGTTCATTCCACTGCATCTTGAAATCTCAACATCCAAACTATGTCCTGCTCTTGACAGTCCTTAATAATAGACAAAAGTCTCTGGCCAATTCATCAATTGAACTCAACAATAGGCTATACAACTGTCTACTGCATACTCCAAGTTCCCAGGTTCCTGATGCCTGAGACTTCAAATCTCTGAACAGGCACTCAGGCTCTTGAGACACACACTACCTAATCCCAGATATCTTGAGAATCCCAGGTATCTAAACTGAAATACCCATGACACATAAATTCTCAGTTGAAAACCCAAGTTACCAACCATTGGTTGCAGAAAACAGTCAATATATATGATGTCCTGCCCTCATATCAGTCCAGTCTTTAGGACTGTAATTCCCAGTTTTCCTGAGAATTCAGGTTATAATGAGTTCTCAAAGAAAATTTACTAAGTGCCACAGAAATCATAAGACTCTCAGGTATCTGTCCTACTCCTAACCCAGGAGAAATATCAACATCCTTGGTACCATATTGATTTCGATTGCACAGGTAAACTCTGTTATAAAAAACTGATCACAGATCCCCAATGATCCAAATACCTTCTTCCATCTCAGATTTAGCCAAAAACATTCAAGCAGTTATCAGTCTAAACTACAATATGGAAATAACTAATCTGAAACTGGAATTTCATAAGTTATTCCCCAAATTAAAACAACTAAACAAACCCAACCTCGATTCTCAGATATAGGGTTTAAATATAGGCTTGATCAGTAATGTATGGGTTTTCCTATCCACTGAGTTCTTATTCCAGTTCAACCATTGCTCCATGTTCTGGTTAACAAGCATTCAAATAGTATAGTTTAACATAAATCATCAGGACATCAATTTAAACTAATAAAAAAATATACTGTATAACATGACAATGCTAAAATTCAGAGTTAAACATTCATCTGTTGCAATGTAATAGAACACAGTCCATGGTCGATGCCTATTCCTATCCCTGGGTTGGATCTTAGGTTCAAGCATTGAATCAAATACATGGCTCTGTTCCTAACAGGATTAATTGAAATTCATACCAAAATACTCACTGAGCTAAAGACTAAAATCTCACACTCAGTCCCCTATTAGGATAATATCAGTAGAAACATAAACTCCAGGAACTCTCCATTCTAATATTTAGATCACATTCGCTTAATTGGCCACAAAAATAGAACACAAGAAACTAAAATTACCTGTGAAGAAAATGGGGATTGATCACTGCCCAGATCTGAACACGAGTCCTTGTGGATTTAAACAATCTCCTCTAAACCAAAATCAAAAGCACAGAAAACAGGGAATGACTTAAAATCTAATCAGCAGAAAAATTGGGAAGAACAAATGGTGAATCGAATAAATTCCAATCCTAGCTATTTGAATTGGTTCACTGTGAAGGAAAAATGTCGAGACACTCACCTATTGTTCCTGTCAAGAAACCCGATCGATTCCCTCCACAGTTCAATCAGAAGAACACTGAATCAATCAACAACTCAATGAATACTCACTCACTCAATCTAGCTGGATTCAAATCAAAAGGAATCAAGGATCTCACCATGATTACTTTGATCTCGAATTTTCCCAGAAATCCAAATCGATCAGCTAAGGACTCGTGTGCTACACTAACATCAGGAAATTCATCAAGACAGGATCAAGAGTGACCTCGAAATTAGCAAGACTGATTCAAGAAGATCTGAGGAACTCACCAGATCGAAGAAAACTTGATGAAATTGATCAAGTCCCTACTGCTGCGAGGACTTCCAAGCACCACCGCCTGCTCTCAATCCTTCCACTATTTCTAAGGAGGCCTATGCTCGATTAGGTTTTGAGAAGAATGAGATCTGGAATAGAAAGGGTGAACTTATATAGGGCTTGGTGGCGTGAGCCTTAGGCTACTGGTGGCGGGAAAAATCGAGCTCTCCTCTGACAAGTTTGTTAGAGATGGGGATGCACAAGGCCCTCTCCTAGGTCGTTGGGGAAAATTTTTGAATTCGAACTCTCAGGCATTTCTATGGAAGAGCAGGGGAAAATATACCTAAGTTAACACTGGTTAAACTTAAGGAAACAATTTGATTTGGGCTGGCAGCTTGGCCCAATTAAATTGGGTGAAAAGAGATTGAGCCCAAGAGGAAAATAATTAGATGATCCACAATTAAAAAAATATAATTCCACCTATGTAAAATATATAAAATATATTTCTAAATCATTATTCAATTAAAAATATAAAATTCTATCATATTTCAGGAAAGTGGAGTTACAGTCAATCACTTCGATTCTATTATAATCATACTACTAAGACACTATATCGAAGAACTTTTGATGGATTACTCTTGAAGTGTCTCGCTGGTGATGAAGCAAAGCAGATATTACGTGAAGCTCATGATGGTGTTTATGGAGCACATCAACCTGGTCCTAAACTACAGGATCTTATCCGACGAATGGGCTACTACTGGCCCTCTATGGTATCTGATGCTATTGATTATGCAAGGAAATGTCACGACCCGCATCCGCTTTTTCGGATACGAGACGTGTCCAAGCCAGCCTACGCCGCAGAGTCAGCGGTAGAACGCTGTCAAGTCCGTAAGAAATAAATGCTCAAGAAATAACATTTGATGCTCATTCACATCTCTATATTTATTACAACATTTATAATTAAAGAAAATACAAAATTTTACAATTAATAAAATTGATACAATTGCTTTCTATTTCTATGTTGACCTCAGCATACCCAAGTCTTCCCAGTGCTAAGAGTGATCGCGACTAAACCTAAAAAATGTTGGTTTTCAGTCAGGAATGGAACAAGTACACAAACCGACGATAATACAAAAACATAATAGAATTAACAAGACATGAAAATAGTATATGAGATATGAAAACTGGAAAGAAAACTGATGACATGGCACAGTGGAGATAAAAAGGAAAAAATAAAAGACATCTACCTAGGTGGTGTGAAATATCCGTTTCGATATGTGAACGGCTAGGGGGTAAATCCGGCACATGCACGTGTCGTGTACAGGTGCTATTGTTCACGAATAGACATCATGGGATAGTTCTGGGTAGTCCACATGTCTACTAAGATATTTTCTCTCCCGACTACTCCGTGTGACGAGTGTGTCAACAAGCAGTAAGATATATGTATAGACATGAAATGAGAAAACTACTATGAATCGAAAGCAATCAGAAAGTGCACTTGCCTGAGGTCCTTAGTTGGAGAAACCAATAATAATATACCACTCAACGAGCCACAATCAATCAACACATGCAGAAGTCTCCAGATGCTGAAATAAATAGTACCAACATTTTCAGAATAGTCAAATTAGCTAGGATTGCCTGTCCTTAAGTCCAATTCTGGACACAGGGGTAAAACGGTAATTTCGGACAAAAACGATGTCCGTCGTTGGACCCGCTTTGTACCGAAATACGTGCCAGAGTCAACGGTTTCTAAAGTCATCAAACTACAAGTCAACAGGTTCAATTTTCCGATACGAACCCAACCGTATGTCCAGAGTTGGATTCCGGTGGACCGTGCACAAAATTGCCCGTTGAGTGGAACCGTGGGGCCCACAAAACGATAATTTTATCAACTGTCTCAGAATCGGACCAAACTTGACATACTGGACCAGAAAAATGGTACGGTTCTGTTGGCATAAGTTTCATCTCGATCTGACGAGCGTGCACGAAGTAATTGGAAAATTTGCACAGAGGCCGATACGGTAAATTTTGACGGATACGCATCAAATTCGTCGCGCACACGCGACCAATTTGAATTCCGTTAAAACCCACACAACCAAGAACTCGATACGCAACTTTTGATGCTTTCGGTTCGCGATCACATCGTCCGGATTGGCGGGACGCACGTCGTGTGGAAGGATTTTATGATTTTTAAAACAGATTTTTATCAATATTGGGGAACCGATTTCTTGGCGCACAGTGATCAAAATTGATTTCTGTAAAAATGGTTCTCTAGCCCTATATGTTGGGTTTAACTTCTGATCAGAAAGTATGCTGCTTCGAAGAATAGATTGGTATGAAATTCGACGTCAAGTTGGGTGTTTGGACTGAGTTAAGGCTTTGTTTTAGGCTGGTTTTTCGTCGACTTTGCGTCGATTTCTCTTCGAATCTGGATCGATTCGCTACGCACTACTTGGAAGGGTTCCTAGATGGTTATATGGGCTGTCCATACGATTTTACGAAAACGAAGACCGTCGAGTATACACGAAGAAATTAAATAATGAATTCGATACCTCGGTGTACCCCTGCTGTTGACTCCGTTCTGATCTCCGCGTGCGCACGGCCTTGTCACCGGTCGACGGTGGCCCAGGGCAGCGCGCGGAGGGCGCGCATGGTCGAGGGTGGCGCACGGGCGTGGGTGTGGCATTGAGGAGTTAGGGTTTTATTCTGTGCATCTCTTTTTCGTTCTTACGTTCGTATGTATACTCGACAGACTCGGGTGGGTAAGGTTCGGTTCTGGTAGAGCTTGGGGGGGCTAGGGCTGGCAGGCCGCAGGCCGGGCCTTGCTTCAATTCGTTTATTCCTTTTCTGTTAGCAATGTTTGTATATATATATTTATATATATTTACACACATTTGTATACATACGTATATATATTTATATATATACACATACACATATATTTCTATACATTTATATTTTTTTTCTATACATTTATATATACATATACTCATATATTTATATACATGCACACAAATACACATATATATAATATATCAATTTACTCTATATATCTAAAACTTTATATATATTAAAATATATATATATATATATATATATATATATATATATATATATATATATATATATAACAATAATAATAATAATAATAATAATAAGAGTAATATAATAATAAAAATAATGGTAATAATAGTAAGAGTAATATAATAATAACAATAATGATAATAATAATAATAATAATAACTATGATAACACAATGAACAAACCAATGTATCATGTATGCATCATATTACACCAAGTCTTTCTTTGGCCTGCCAACTCTTACAAATATTCTACAACACCATTAGATAATAATAATACGTATATTTATATATATCAAATTTCTAGAAATTATTTATAAAATCTAATAATTACCATTTAAATCAATTAAATTAATAAATAAAAAATTTCAAAATTTGGGAAGGGGAGCAACAAATCTACACACCTTAAGATAATTTTGTCCTCGAAATTCTAATCCATAATTATTCTTTAAACTTCAATAAGAAGGTCTACATTAACCCTAATCTCCTTAAATTTTTAATTCCTCAAAACAGTTTATATCCTCCTCCCAGCCATTTCATAATCCCGAATACTGAAGGACTTCTACCCACCTTTGGTCGCACTACTCCATCGATCTTCTGTCGCTAAAACTTTATAATCTTCCAACTAATTGCTAAAATTTCTACCAATAGATATCTACTGTACATGGCATCTATAATCCTCTCTTATCTATCAAGCAATCCAAAATTTAACAAGCAACAAATTTACACAAGTAGCTAAGAAATATTGATAAACTCTAGTAAGCATGACTATTCGTCCCTCCAAAATAGGAAGGACAGGAAAATAAGGAAGAACGATCAAGAGCAAACATGAAGTTTAAAGAGCGGTAGAGAATATACAATGCTACAGATAGAAGGAGTATTTATGAACCTATAGTCTTATTCGCTAGATTGGGCTACTCTAGTCTAGTCACTCGCCAATTCGAAGAATCCTTCGTTTCTTAGAGGAGCTTGGAATCTGTGCAATACTAAAATTCCGTTCGCAAAATTAATCTAAACAAGGTTATATAATATAACGGGGTTTGAGAAATCAAGATTGTGATCTTTAATGGGTTCTCTATTTGGACATCAGTCGTTGGTTGGATGATCCTTGGATTTCAACATGTATGGACTGGACAAGATCTCGATGATAAAGCTATTTCTACCAGGTTAGGGTAACTTAGAATTGGTTTCTATCCAATGATTGAGCTAGTTGCCAGTCAGGTTGGTTAGCTAGGTCCATAAGCCTGAAATGCGTCTTCAGTGACTTTTGTGTTTAAGTTTAAGTAGCACATGAGGCCTCCATTGGGTGGCACACTAGTGGCTTGTGCGTAGTGGGCTTCGAGTAGATCACAACCATATATTGGGTCGAAGGAATTGGGTGCGGGTCGAGGCTCTAATGGAAATCGAAAAATTTATCGATATTTTGGTAAGGGTTATAGCTAGTCCTTTTGTCCCGAAAGTCGTGCCACAAAAATAGAGTACAAGGGGACGGGTTTGAGTGGGACATGATATACCTAGATGAAGGTGGACTCGTCTAGAACTTGCATGTAAAATTTGTTGGAAGGTAACAACTGGCCTCGTGCTCCGAATATTAATGACACGACCGGAGACACAAAATGATCTAAATGGAAAGTGGGAGTCCATGGGCACTAATTATCATCCTAATGGGAATTATTCCGATCAATCAGTAATCTTCATACATCCCAAAATTTTAGGGCCTACAGTCTACCCACCTTAGAAGTTAGGACATGGTTTTAGGAATGGTGAGGTTAGAGGGTTCCCAAAGTCCGGATACTGTATCTCGACTCTTGTTAATAGAGAATAAGGCACGGCGTATCGGGATACGATAGATATAAGTCAAGTCAAGGACCGTTCCTCAATAAATGGAAAATGAGTGTGTACAATGACATATGATCGATAAAAGGAGAATGATCTACTCGTCTATAGTATACAAGAGTTATCGACGGGGTAACCAACTCTAAGGCACATCATGTGAAAGGATTGCTAACCACTGAGTCATGAATTTCTATTTGTGTCAAACCTGTCAGACTATTGCCATAAGGGCTCTAGTTATAGTTAAAGCAAGCTTCCACAAATAATTAGAGGCTCACAACAATTGGTCTCTTGAGAAAAGGTAGTCTCCTAGGTTGGCATTTGGTCAAGGGGAAAGATCATAATCACTCTCGGACTCCAATAACCAGAAGATCATGATAGTAGGTTTAGGGTCGCAGAGAGGACGAGTAACTCAAGGCAAGGTTCCAGTCACAGGGCTGGCTAAGGGTAGCTACACTTGCGTATACAACTATCATAGCCATGGGGAATATTCTGTATCTACCTATCAATTACGAGCTTTCGTCTTTCCAATCAGTGAAAGACAAAAACAATGAAGACTTCGAGAGAGATGTCACCGAATACAATTACGTGATTCAAAGGCGAATGTATAATTCAAGAGTAATTGTCAAAGCAATCGCGGATGAGATCCTAGAGACATCTACATCTCAATCCACGTAGGGTAATTAGAAGAAAAGCGAACCAAACGAACCAAATGCATCATGGTTGATCAGACCGTAATACACTGATTCTGATTAGACAATATGTTAGCGGGCGTCCCCAATAAACATATGTCTCGAATCAAGCTCGATAAAAGGGCAAGCTTGCAAAACTAGGCTGTAATTGCAGTGTTGGTCAAGACAGTCAAAATATAAATAGGCGAGATTTTTGGAAAGGAGGCACAAGTAGTCCGAGTTTTGTGATAATCAAAATCTAACTCGAGATTCGTACACGAATAACAGAATCAGAAATTATAAACTAACTCCTTACAGCAAAAGAGAATTTAAAATAGACACTTCTAACTTATGATATAAGATTTATATCTAATACAGCAAAAGAAAATTAAACAGTTTATCAAAATTAACGCCTTAATTCTAGGCAAGTCTAACATACCAAGCGAATAGTATATCCACGTTGGATCACATTGTCATATCAAAAGTAATAGTGTACCTATAGGGATCTAGCAAGCTATCTAAATTGCATGGCCTATCTAATAACCTTAACTACCCAACGGTCAATTTGAACAAGGGACTCCTAGTCCTAGTCATTATCTTAAATCATTTTAATCCTAGTTTGTGAATGAGCATTTTCTGGTCGCAGGCTCGCAGCAGTACGACTAATATGGTACTACCGCGAGTTCGCATAATTTGTGAAGACTGACCTGCATGGGCCACCACTAAAACTTGTCACGACCCGCACCCGCTTTTTCGGATACGAGACGTGTCCAAGCCAGCCTACGCCGCAGAGTCGGCGGTAGAACGCTGTCAAGCCCGCAAGAAATAAATGCTCAAAAAATAAAATTTGATGCTCATTCATATCTCTACATTTATTACAACATTTATAATTAAAAAAAATACAAGATTTTACAATTAATGAAATTGCTACAATTGCTTTCTATTTCTAGGTTGACCTCAGCATACCCAAGTCTTCCCAGTGCTAAGAGTGATCGCGGCTAAACCTGAAAAATGTTGGTTTTCAGTCAGGAATGGAACAAGTACACAAACCGATGGCAATGCGAAAATACAATAGAATTAACAAGACATGAAAATAGCATATGAGATATGAAAACTGGAAAGAAAACTGATGACATGGCACGGTGGAGATAAAAAGGAAAAAATAAAAGACATCTACATAGGTGGTGTAAAATATCCGTTTCGACATGTGAACGGCTAGGGGATAAATCTGGCACCTGCACGTGTCGTGTACAGGTGCTATTGTTCACGAATAGACATCATGGGATAGTTCTGGGTAGTCCACATGTCTACTAAGATATTTTTCCTCCCGACTACTCCGTGTGACGAGCGTGTCAACAAGCAGTAAGATATATGTATAGACATGAAATGAGAAAACTACAATGAAACGAAAGCAATCAGAAAGTGCACTTGCCTGGGGTCCTTAGCTGGAGAAACCAATAATAATATACCACTCAACGAGCCACAATCAATCAACACATGCAGAAGTCTCCAGATGCTAAAATAAATAGTACCAACATTCTCAGAATAGTCAAATTAGCTAAGATTGCCTGTCCATAAGTCCAATTCTGGACACAGGGGCAAAACGATAATTTTGGGCAAAAACGATATCCGCCGTTGGACCCACTTTGCACCGAAATGCGTGCCAGAGTCAACGGTCTCTAAAGTCATCAAACTATATGTCAAAAGGTCTGATTTTTCGATACGAACCCAACCGTATGTCCAGAGTTGGATTCCGGTGGGCCGTGCACAAAATCGCCCGTTGAATGGAACCGTGGGGCCCACAAAACGGTGATTTTATCAACTATCTCAGAATCGGACCAAACTTGACATACAGGACCAGAAAAATGATACGGTTCTGTTGGCATAAGTTTTGTCTCGATCTGACGAGCGTGCATGAAGTAATTGAAGAATTTGCACAGAGGTCGATACGGTAAATTTTGACGAATACGCATCAAATTCGTCGCGCACACGCGACCAAATTGAATTCCGTCAAAGCCCACACGACCACGAACTCGATACGCAACTTTGGATGCTTTCAGTTAGCGGCCACGTCTTCCGGGTTGGCGGGACGCACGTCGTGTGGAAGGATTTTATGATTTTTAAAACAGGTTTTTCTCAATATTGGGGAACCGATTTCTCGGCGCACAGTGATCAAAATTGATTTTTGTAAAAATGGTTCTCTAGCCCTATATGTTGGGTTTAACTTCTGTTCAGAAAGTAAGCTGATTCGAAGAATAGATTAGTGTGAAATTCGACGTCAAGTTGGATGTTTGGACTGAGTTAAGGCTCTGTTTTAGGCTGGTTTTTCGTCGACTTTGCGTCGATTTCTCTTCGAATCTGGATCGATTCGCTACGCACTACTTGGAAGGGTTCCTAGATGGTTATATGGGCTGTCCATACGATTTTACGAAAATAAAGACCGTCGAGTATACACGAAGAAATTAAATAATGAATTCGATACCTCGGTGTACCCCTGCTGTTGACTCCGTTCTGATGTCCGCGCGCGCACGGCCTTGTCGCTGGCCGACGGTGGCCCAGGACGGCGCGCGGAGGGCACACATGGTCGAGGGTGGCGCACGGGCGTGGGTGTGGCGTTGAGGAGTTAGGGTTTTGTTCTGTGTATCTCTTTTTCGTTCTCACGTTCGTATGTATACTCGACAGACTCGGGTGGGTAAGGTTCGGTTCTGGTAGAGCTTGGGGGGGCTCGGGCTGGCAGGCTGCAGGCCGGGCCTTGCTTCAATTCGTTTATTCCTTTTCTGTTAGCAATGTTTGTATATATATATTTATATATATATATACACACATTTGTATACATACGTATATATATTTATATATATACACATACACATATATTTCTATACATTTATATATACATATACTCATATATTTATATACATGCACACAAATACACATATATATAATATATCAATTTACTCTATATATCTAAAACTTTATATATATATATATATATATATATATATATATATATATATATATATATATATATATATATATATATATATATATATATTTGTTTTGTTTTTTTTTTTTTTTTGTGGCCTTATGTGGCCAACCCGCGCTTCCTAAGTTGGAAGCACCACTGCGGGGGGGGGGGGGGGGGGGGAGGATTCGACCTGCGCCCTCTCGGGCCGGGGCCTCAGTGAGTAACCAGTTGAGCTACCCACTCCTGGATTATATATATATATATATATATATATATATATATATATATATATATGTATATATATATATATATATATATATATATATATATATATATATATATATATATATATATATATATATATATATATATATATATATATATATATATATATATACGTATATTTATATATGTACATATACATATATACGAGTATTTATATCTATACATACTACCATATATATTATATATACTCACTTATGTTTATATGTATATTTATATATATACGTACCACATACGCATATATATATATATATATATATATATATATATATATATATATATATATATATATATATATATATATATATATATATATAATGAGAATAATATAATAATAACAATAATAATAATAATAAGAGTAATATAATAATAACAATAATGGTAATAATAGTAAGAGTAATATAATAATAACAATAATGATAATAATAATAATAATAATAATAATAATAATAATAATAACTATGATAACACATGAACAAACCAATGTATCATGTATGCATCATATTACACCAAGTCTTTCTTTGGCCTGCCAACTCTTACAAATATTCTACAACACCATTAGATAATATTAATACGTATATTTACATATATCAAATTTCTAGAGATTATTTATATAAATCTAATAATCACCATTTAAATCAATTAAATTAATAAATAAAATATTTCAAAATTTGGGAAGGGTAGCTACAGGAAATGCCGTGCATGTCAAATTCATGCGGATTTCATTCACCAACCGTCGGAATTTTTTCATCCAACTGCAGCCTCATAGCATTTTGAAGCTAGGGGCATGGATATAATTGGCCCTATCAATCCTCCTTCATCTAAAGGACATCGGTTCATCTTAGCTATAACCGATTATTTTTCCAAGTGGGCAGAAGCTATACCTTTGGCTGAAGTTAAAACGAGTAGTGTCATCAACTTCATCAAACATCATGTGATATACAGATTTGGTATCCCTCGCCGAATCATCCATGATAATGGGGCGCAATTCATCAGCCAGAAGTTTAATAGGTTCTGTGATGACAACAGAATCAATAATGTTGCCTCTACGGCCTATAATCCTGCGGCTAACGGATTGGCTGAAGCATTCAACACGACCATTATCAAACTCCTTAAAAAGTTTGTCTCTATTAACAAACGTAATTGGAGTGATAAACTCGGAGAGTGTCTATGGGCATATCGCACTACCGTCCGTAACCCTACAGGTTGCACACCTTTTTCTCTGGTATATGGATGTAAAGCTGTGCTACCTTTGGAAATTCAAATTCCATCTTTGAGAATCGCCATTGCTAATGAGCTTACTACAGACAATAATGATCATCTTCGGCTTCAGGAATTGGAAGCGCTCGACGAGAAAAGGTTATTAGCTCAATAGCATATCGAACTTTATCAGGCCCAGATTTCAAAAGCTTTCAATCGCAAAGTCAGAGTGCGAACATTTCAAGAAGGCGAGTTGGTTTTACAGTCAGACGTCCTATGACTATGACACATATGAGCAAAGGCAAGTTCGAGGCAAAATGGGAAGGACCGTATGTAATAAATAAAGTCTTCTCCAATGGAGCCTATTAATTAACAGATATGGATGGCAGAGTTGCTATGATGCCCATCAATGGCAAATTTCTCAAGAAATATTATGTATAAAGACAAAATATACTTTATTTTCAGAGACATGATGTAAATAAAAGTTTATTTTTTATTCAAAAGCAGAATGGAAATACATAATATTAAGGACGGGAAGGAGGCCCTGACCCTTCCTGATTAAATACAAAGTTCGCCAACCGTTCAAATATCTCATTGTCTGAACGCACCAGGAACTCACAAACAGCCATCCTCAATGCCTCTTCTTCGACAGTTTTTCCAGGCTCCACTAACTTGGAGATCAAATCCTGTCCTGGTGTAGGAGGAACAGTTGAGCCTTCGCCCCTTTCTTTTTGAGAAGGCACTGGAGGCTCAGCAAGGGAAGTCTTGGTTTCTTCTTCAGTCTTCGGAGCAATCAAATCTTTGGAAGACATCTTTTCTTGTACAGGAAGAAAAGAGATTGACAATTTATAGGCAGAACAACTAAGTAATCAGGCTTGAGAACTGATGCGACTTTTGGAAAGAGGCACAACTGTTTGTTCATTTCTAACGGTTTATTCATAACCGACTCTTCATCTTCTTCGAAACCGACGTGCTTGATTCATTCGCTTTCTTCTTCGAAAATCTAAACGACCATTTATTCATTCAATATTTCTTCCTCGAAAATTGAAGTGAATGATCACCCATTCATTCATCATAGTGAGAGGTCATGTCTTTTACGAAATTGAATTCCAAATATTCACATCAAAACAACTTGCCACATTCGTAATCCTCTCTGGATTTTGTTATCTATGATAGCATAGCAAAATCAAATTGTAAAAAAAAGAGGAGAGAATAATGAGACAATTATTTATTTATTCCTTCTTTAAAAGCATAGATACATCTTGATGAGAATCTATTACATCTTGGAATTTAATTCTAAATGAAGGTCTATTACATCTTTAGATTTTCTCATTGATAATGAAGGTCTATTACATCTTTGGATCTTCTTATTTGTTGGTGGCAATTCCTTGTCGTCTCGATCTGAAGCAACGAGCCAGACAATGGAATTAACTCTGGTCTTCTCTCTGAGAAAGACGAGAGAAAAACCCCAGAGTACAGCAGCCCAAAGATGAGCTGCTGTCAATACAACTGGTGGAGAGAAGACAGCCCGCCAGGGGAACTAGGAACGAGATCACCCTTGTGATACAATTCCTAGTTCTGCGTCTTCACCATCCAACTCTCATGTGTATAGGCTCTTCCTACCATCTGAGGAAGACCCTTCTTAACATGAAGATTCCTGAGCTGTCTGATTTGTGTGTCAGAACTACATGAGCTGTCTGATGTGTGTGTCAAAAAAATGCTCTCTACAGCATTCAAATCACCAATGCCAATTCTGAAGAAGCTCGCTAACCAAGTCCCTGCAAATATCAATGAAACAGAAGAAGTTAGCAGAATTGATCAGCAGTATGCGCCTACGAACAGGCGCACATCAGCATTGCGCCTACAAACAGGCACACTTCAGTATTGTGCCTACAAACAGGCACACATCAGCACTGCGCCTACAAACAGGCGCATATCAGCACTAAGCACTGATCAAACAAGTGTATGTCAGTAATACGTGCCCTTGATCGAAGCTAAATACTGGACCACAGTGTGCGCCTATTCTCAGAAATAGTTAGCGCATATCAATAAGTGTCTACACCATGCAGATTGATACTTGTCTCTAAAAGTGGTACGAAAGAAGAATATTCATACCATTGATTCTTCGCCGAGACTTACCAATTTTTGAAGACACAGCATGCAGGCAAATAACATCAGGATGAAGTGGCGCAAGTGAAACCTTATGGGAAGACATTTTTTTTGAGAGAGTATGAATGGTTCTTTCATTTTTGGATGTCCTTTTTAAGAGGTTAAAGATGAGATGGATGCGTCGTTCTAGGATCCTATTTTGGGAAAGAACTAAAAATGGGCATCCAAAACCGTGTAACGACTGCCACGTGTTCTTCAGAAGAAATAATAAAATGAAGAATTAGCTAAAAAAATATGTCCATGAGCACCATTCGAAATCACAGCCACACAAAATCAGAAATTCTAGGTTTCATTACATAAAGACGGGTGGACCCCTACAGTCAAGGACATAAAAATAAAAAGTTGTTCTGCCTAGAAAATTATTTCTTGTCCTTGCCTTCATCAGTCTGACGAAGGACAGCGTCCAATTCTTGCATGGTACGGATCCTCGAGCGACGTATCAGGTTAAGAAATCTCTCCGAATTGACATGCTCCTCAGAGGATGATCCGCCACTCGAGCGATTGAAGACTGACGGAGTTAAACCGAAACAGTTCAAAAAGTTCACTGCCCTCAAAGCTGGGTCAGCTTCCAACAAAAAAGTTGTAGGCGCAACATCATGTCCCGCTTCAGGAAACTTGGTTGTGGTGTCAGCATTGGTCTCCATCTCTTTCTTCTTGGGGGCCATTGAAGAACATAAGTGAAGAATAAAGCACAAAGATCAACTACTACATATATATCAACAAATTGACTCTTCGTATTCTTCTTCTGTCACGACCCGCACCCGGATATACGGGTACGAATACGTGGGCCACGCCCAGCCTACGCCGCGGTATTGGCGGTAGAACGCTGTCAAGTATACTATACTAACTACAACATCTAAGAATCCATCACTAGAAATGTACTCATGTCACATCACGAAAACTAAGGAAGATAAGACAAGAAATAATAACAATATCACTAGAACAACTAGAATCTACTATGATCATAAGACAGGAAAATAAAGAAGGAACAACAGGACTAACTAAGGATAACTACCAGGCAACTCATAGAGAAGAATAGTGGGAACCACCTCAGTTAGCATCAACATCTGTAATATTTTCATAACGTATCCAGTCAGGAGCGGAACGAGTACATTTATCGCATAACAGATCTCAAGATAGAATAAAAGCTATAAGACTGTAAATAGAGCATATACAATAAAATCATGGAGTGTACATGTATGTATCATGGCATGGTAAGCTGTAGAGCTAGAGCTATAACAAGAAAGTAGAACTGAATCATGGCATGTACACAAATCAAGGTAAGCTATATATCCAATGTGTGTGAGTAGCAGTTTCAACTTGTGATCGGCTTGGGTAACTGTCAAGAATCGGCCTGGCAAGTCATAAGTGCGGTATATGACTCACACTGTTCAAGAATACAAGGGGATATGATCACAGGCATACTCTACTACTCCCCCTACCCCAACTGGTAGAATGGATCCAAACAGGACACGTCACTGCACGGGATTCTAATGAGAAGGTCGCGAACCTGCTCTAGAATCAGTGACCACATATTGAGCAAGAGCTACAAGGGTGCTTGCACAATATATCCCAACCTAAGAAGAAGAAACATCTCTCGTCGGGATCCAAGAATACCAATCCGTGAGAACCATGTGTCAGGAATAAGCATATCAACACTAAGTACATGAATCATAACAGTTATCATAAATTGGGAATAAGTTATCAGAGAATGTACTCGCCTGGGGTCCTGCTGTCAATATGAATCAGGGTTCAGAGTAAAGCCACAGACCTAAAGATGAAATAATGCAAGAGCTGATCAGGGTCAAAAGATATACTAACATCTAGGTCAAACTAAGACAAACTGGGTCAAAGTTGACGTACAGTTGACTTTGGTCAACTGGTCAACTCTGGTCAATACTAGGTCAACTCTAGGTCAAACTTGACTAACGTTGACTAACAGTTGACTTTGGGTCAACTGGTCAACTTTGGTCCAGTTCTAGTAAATTTTAGGCTACGGTTGACTTCCGGTTGACTTTGGTCAAAATAGTCAACTGTGGTCAACCAGGGTCAAAACTAGTCTAACCTAGGTCAAATGTTGACTCTACTTCGACGTCTAGTCAAAATAGTCAACCATGGTCAAGCTAGTCTCTATAAACATCTACAAGGTCAACTTATGAATTTCAATGATTTAGAAATCACTGAAATCGACGGGTCTCTAAAACAACCCAAAGGAAAAAATATTATAATAATAGGATGACACAAAAAGAGAAGAAATCTATAAATGTTGTCGGATGATAAAACTAACATCACCGACATGTCCAGAATGGTCAAATCAGCTAGGATAGCCTGTCCAAAAGTCCAATTTGGACACAGGGGCAAAACGGTAATTTCGGACCAAAATGATGTCCCCCGTTGGACACATTTTGCACCGAAAAAATGTGCCAAAATAAAAGTGCACAAAACCTAACAAATTATATGTCCACGAATCCAGAATGACGATACGAACCCAACGGTATATCCAGAATTGGATTCCGTTGACCCGATCTCAAATTGGTCCGTTGACCCGGACATTGGAAACCGATTTGCACGGAAAAGCGTGTCGGAGCCAATGTCCTCAAAACTCAGCAAATTATATGTCAACGAGTCCAGAATGACGATACGAACTCAACGGTATATCCGGAATTAGATTCCGATGAGCCGATCTCAAATTGACCCGTTGGCCCGGATATTGGTATCCGACTTGCACCGAAATGCGTGCCGGAACCAATGTCCACTAAAACCTAGCAAATTATATGTCAACGAGTCCAGAATGACGATACGAACTCAACGGTATATCCGAAATTGGATTCCGATGAGCCGGCGTCAAAAAGTCCCATTGACTCAGAAAGTGGAACCCGCTTTGCACCGAAATGCGTGCCAGGGCCCACGTTCTCCAAATCAGGCAAACTTTATATGAAAACATGCCAGAACGACGCCACGAGTCTACTGGTGGTGTCAGAATTTGAATCCGGGGTCCCGGGTTCAAAAATAGAATTTTACAAGTACAACACTAAGAATTTGAACGGTCAACTTTGGCGTCGAATTCGACCGACCTAACAAGCTCAAACTGAAATGAAATCTAAAGGGGACAGGAAGAGGGTTATACCAGCTGTGCACCGAAACTGGTGGCGCGCAAAACGGAGCTGCGACGACGAAGATACGAACCCGCGAAGTTGGCGTCGCAAAACTGTCCAAAAATAGTTCAATTTAAAACGTCAACTTGGTGGCCGGTTTTGATGTATCAAACGACGAAATTAACGGGTGAAATTTGAGTGGGATGAAGGGGTATATACCGAGATTGAGACGGAATGAAGAAATCGCCAATCCAACGGTCGGATTGTCCAGAAAATCGGCGCGAAGTTGCTGTCCCGAAACGTTGAAATCTGAAATTCGTCCGCGCGCGCGTCGACGGAATTCCGAGCAAAACGCTGAAATCGCCTAGACGGCGCGTCCCGGAGGACGTTGTCCGCCACGGGGTGGTGCGGGGGTGTGCGCCCGGCCATAGGAGGGGTGCTCGCCGACGACGGCGACGGCCGGGGTGGCGCGCGGCCGGCCGGTGCGCGCGCGCGCATGCTGCTGCTGCCAGTGCTGCAGTGAGCTGCTGCTGCTGCTGCTGCGTTGGCCGCACGGGGGCGCGGCAGCGGCGAGCGGCGCAGGCACGGCGGCGGCACGGCGGGGGTGGTGGAGGTGAGCATGGTGTGGGTGTTGGTGATGATGATGTGGTGATGGTGGGGATGATGATAATGAAGAAGGAGAAGAAGAAGAAAATGATGGTGATGGTGGTGTTGAGTAGGAGGAGGAGGAAGGAGCTCGGGAAGCTTGCTGCCATGGGGAGAGGTGGTCGGCCATGGGTCGGCCAAGCATGGCTGGTGGTTGGGGAAATGAGTGTTGGAGAGAGAGAGATAGAAAAATTGTGTATGTGTGTGTATATTAATATATATAAAGAGAGTGGGAGAGAGAGAGATATTTAGAGGAGAGAGAATGTAGAGAGAGGGGGAGAGTGTTGCTCGTACAGGTGGGGGGGATGTTGTGTGTGATCAAGTAGAGAGAGAGAGAGAGGGATATTATTAGAGAGAGAGACATTAAAATATATATATATATATGTATATATATAAGAGAAAGAAAAGGTAGATATTTGTAGAGATATTTTGAGTAGGAGAAAAAATGGGAAATATCAGTGGGGTGTATGGACAGTCAAGATGGAGGGCAACATGGAGCTGGGGTTGGGTTCAGTAGAGCCGGGCTCGGCCAAAATGGACAGGGTGGAATAATAAAATTAAAATGTGTATTTATAATCATGGGCAAATAAATAACATGCGGGGACTCAAATAAATGAGACACCTGTGTCAGACGGGTAGTAGGCTTCATGTGGGCCATGTCCCCATTTGGGGTCGACTAGGTTGGATCGATGTCGGGTCCTGAAATTAAATTGGAATTTAAATCAATTTTTATGGCAGATAATTAATTGGCCTAAATTGAACCGAAAGTTGTGCGAAGGAAATGGAGCACAAAATGGAGTGTCTGAGTGGGACACGAAGGTCAGGGGTGAAGAGCGTTTCGAGTAGATCAGGCATGACAAGTTGGTTTCGAGAAAATGACAGGTTTGGTGCTCCTAAATTAAAAGTCACGGTAACGCGCAAACGAAGATCAAAAATAAAAGTGGGAATTCAATTTAATAATTAGATGGTCTAATATTGACCCGAACTTGCGCGAAGCAAAAAGGATACAAGGGAACAAGTTCAAGTGGGACAGGACATATCAAAATGAAGATAATCTCGTCTACTACAAACTCCAAGAAGGAAGTTTCCAGAGACTGGCATCCCTGATGCTCTAGAATTCCAAGTCACGGTAAAGAGCATTAAATCAAATAATAATCAAATAATAATATTCTAATTAATTGATTATTAAAATTAAAAAAATCAGCCCTAAATTCAGGGGCTTACATCTTCTTCATGGAAAACTGAAAATAATCAATAAAACTCCGGAAGACGAAGAGAGGATTGAGCATTTTCGAGAAAGGTATTTAATTGTGATGACCGAGCATTGTCCGGCGCAACTTGACTTAGTCAAAACTTTTCTAGATTCAAAGTATTCCAAAACTTTGTAATTTTTTTTTTAGTTTTGAAAACTTTGAAGGGGGTCTTGTAGAGCCTAAAAATTAAGTTGTGCCCTGAATATACTGATCAGTGATCAAATTGTGCCCCAAGAATTAGGTTGCGCCACTGATATCAAGCTCAGAGAACAGAATACGCCACTGATCAGATTGCGCCTGATATCAGACTGCCCCCAGTCTTTTTATGCCAAAACTTACGTGACATCTGACACTTGATGGTCATCATTACCTGGCAACACTGACGACTGACACAACAGTGAACGAAGAAAATCTCTTCGAATCACGTGAATTGTGCCGCTCAAGGGAAGGTAGTGGACAGCTGTCCTGTACGCTTCGTGAGTTGCGCCCAGGCGCAATCTAAACAAAATCCTTAGTTGCGCTTGGGCGCAACCTGAACGACTCTTGCTCAGAAGCTGCCACGTGTGTAGTCGCAGCCCAAATCAAGTACAGTTTGACTTGTTGACTGAAGCTCGCACAACCTGATAAAGTTTAGACAACTTACATTCTAAAGCAGGATGACGTGGCACACATGCCACTAATCTCTCAAGACGTGTCTACTATCCTGTACACGACCACGCGCATCTCAATCATACGATGCCACGCGTCTAAATACAGTTAGTACACTATTGACAACTGAATGAAAGTTGGCACAACATGAGATTAGCGCAGCCCAATGTGGCGCAATCAAGCTTCGCGCACCATCAGAATAACTGCTAAAACAGTTATTTCAAGAACTCTATAAATAGAGCTTCCAATCATCACATACACACAGACAGAGATCAAGAACTCTAGCAAAATTGCTGCTGCATTCTGCAGAGGCTACAGTCTTCAAGTTCACATAGTCCAAGGGATAAAGTGATCGTCTTCTGATCAGATTTCTAAAGTTGTACTTCCCCAGAATTCATTGTACTTTGTACTCTTTTACAAGTTTGGAATAAAAACAAATTTTATTTTTGCAAATCGTATTCATGTCGTGTTCATGTCAAATCTTATTCATGTTGTAACTCCACCTTTCTCAATATTGGTTTTTAAAAAAAATATAAAATATATATTAACTAAATAATTTGGAAATTTGTTTATGATTTAAATAATGTGAAGTTATATATATTATTAAGCCTTGGGTTTAATTTTGTAAATAACCCATTAATTGAATTGGGCTTTTACTTGAAGGCCCAAACCATTATTCTTTAAAACCTGGAGGAAAAGAAATTCCTTCCTTTCCACTCTGCTATTTTTTTCAAAAGTTTTCAAATTCAAATCTGAGGGTTACTCTTCCACTAGGTAAGAGTAACAACTTTTGGGCGCCAAATTTCTAGTGTGCAGACACTATTTAAACCCTTATTCCTCATAGCTTCTTCATCATTCTCCCAAAATTCTTCACCTTCATATCCTCCCAGAGCTGAGACTACTGCAGTTCAAGCTAATTCAACCATGGCCGTGAAGAGGAGCGTGCTACGCAAGGAGGAGTCGACATCCTGGCGACTGTGATCGAATTCCTCCAGCAAAGCGAGATCGATGTTCCCATAGTTGATGTTGGTGAGTAATTTCAGTTCTTCTCCAAATTGGATCGGTCGACATTCCTTGTTTATTGATTCCTATGGTTCATGATCCAGAGAGAGAGAATCAATCGAAGATCATAGGAGTTGATCGATCTTCTTTATAGCAACTCTTCCTAGTAAGTATCGAATAGAGTTTATTAGATCTATGTTGGCACCTACGTATTCTTGATTATGTCTTCTCCTGTTAAATTCGAACCAGAGATCTTGAGGATCAATCGATCCAGTTGTTGATCGAGAATAATCCACCGATCGTTTGAATCGACAGATTGGGTGAGTGTTCTTAAATCCTTGAGCACTTGTAGATCGTCCAATTATTAATCTGATTGTTCTGTTTCCTCTCTGTGTACTGTTTGACGAAATGTCCCAAACGAAACCAGGACTATTGCTGGACACAAGGAGTGTATTGGATTCGAGAGATCGTGCTCTTCAACTGCATACCTAGTTCAGGTAAAATCCTGAATCAGCTCTTAGGAAGTTAGACGCAGGGATTGATTAAATTCATTTATATTGATAGGTAGATATCTTGTTAGATTAATGGAGGAGCATGAATTGCTGATGAGTTTGAGAGAACCCTTGGAAACCCATAGGAAGCATGACTGCATCCATATTTAGCTTAATATTCTTCAGTATTTGTACAGCAGAGCTTGCCTAAATGGTCCTGAATAAGAGTTTGATGCATAACAGCCCTGTGTAGGACTGATATGTGACAGCCCTGTGTGGACTGGGATGTATCAGCCCTGTATGGGACTGAGTTGTATCAACTTGAGGACTGGCATTGAGATCCTCATTCATAAGCCTTCAACCAAAGTATTTTGTGATAGGATTAATACTTTGGGAGATAGGTTTGGACTGAATAACTAGACTGGTGTTACACCTGAGTTCATTTGGTTAATTCAATTTTTGTAGTTTCTGAATCATTGCTTATAGAGTATCCATCATTAATGATGAGGGTGTTGGCTGATAAATAGTGTAATGGACTGATGTATGTTATCTTACTGAATTAGGTTGCATTATGTCTATAGAATAGTATGTAGCTTGGATTGAATGTTAAAATCCTTTAGGATCATTTTAGGCTCATTCCTAAATTGAGAGCAAACTGTGGTTAGCACACCAGTATGGTTGACTGCTTATATTTGCCAAATTGTAGCTGGAAATATTAGCTACTGAGTAGACTAAATCTAGGCTTGTTGTTCAGACTGATATGGTATTTTGTATGACATAGGTTTGTGTTTTCACTTGGCACTAGTATATGAATCCATGTGAGCCACTGATTACAAGTGTAAACCAGTGAACTGAATGCAGTGAGTACTTATTATTCTGGAACCTATTTGATAATCCTGTCCTGCCAGGAATTTGTAATATGTTAGCAGTAGATGATTGCTCAGGAAGCAGATAACTGTCCTAGTACAGGACTGTAATGTAACCTTCCATTGTGGAACTGTAACCTTCCATTAAACCTGTGTAGGGACTGTAATCTGCCATTGAACCTATAGGACTGATAGCAGGAACCTGAGAGTCTCAGGGAAAACCTGAGAGTCTCAGGAAAAACCTGAGACACTAGTTAAACCCCAGTGTAAACTGAAAACCCAGGAATGAAAACCAGGAAGGTAATCCTGTGTAAACCCTGAGTGTGTTCCTGTGTAGTCCAGGAATTTGCAACCTGTTAGCAGGGGATGTTTTGGTTGGGAAGCAATAACTGTCCTGTTTGGGACTGAGTGGCATGAATACATTTTGCAGTATCCTACACTCCTACTGTATTGCTATCACCTTAACCTATTGCACTTAGTTTAGATGGTTGAACTTGGTAAATAGGAAAACCTGGACATTGTATAACTCAAGAATGTAATCCTGTGTAGACTCATGAATTCCAGGAATGAAGTTCGAGAATAAAGTTCAAGGTTAACCAAAGTATTTGCAGTATAACTAGGTTGTATTCCTTATTAGATAGGATGGCTAAATCATGTGGACTAACATTGAGTTTCCAATTTCTTGAGTCTGCATAAACAAGGTCTTGATTAATTTAAGAGGCACTCTATCATTGTTAGTTTATTTTTTGAACATTGTCTTATAGAAATTATGTATTCAGCTTTATATTAAGTTCTTGTTAGTCTAGATTATAGTGAGTAATATTAGTACTCTATAAGAAACCATAGAACTAAGGTTCAGATTAGGAATTACTTGTGATTAGAATCTCTTGATAAACCAATTAGAATTAGCAGTTTATTAACCAACTTGTACACATCCTTATTATATACAGGAGGACATCCAGTTTCCTTGGTTACTTGTACTTTCCTGGAGCAAGGCAAGTACACTCTATGGTTTTGATCAGTGCATTTTCTTGTTCTTTATTGCTGACACACTGCGACACGTTCATGATCTTTTCTGGCTTGTTCTTTCATGATCTTACTTGTATCTTGGGGTGGGGAAATACTCTAGATATGTGACCAAACCCGAATACTTATTCATGATCTTTAGCTTAGGCCTCGCACAGTGCACGCGGGTCCTAAGCCGTACCTTATATGATCTTTCAGGATCTTTTCATGCTCTTTTATGGTCTTACCTAAGCCGGTCACATATCATAGAAGTATTTCAAATTTATAACACACATGTTCAGGATTTTGTTTTTACATTAGTAATTTCCCATGATCCTGATCTTGATTTTAGCTATAGTCGTGATCTTTCCTGCATCTTTATATAGTCGTGATCTTTCATGTATCTTATAGCAGTAGTTCATGTTCTTTCTTTTCTTTACATATTTCTTTACATATCTTGTTCTTCTTGTTCTTTCAGCATTTACTTTCCATATCATGATGTTATTGTTCATTACCTAGAACTGTACTTTGCTCCGCTCCTGAATAGGATATGTTGCAGGTGAGATGGAGGCCTTGTGCGACACTTACAATGGTCAGGATATTACTTTCCCTGCTGAGCCAGCTGGAGCTGCTTGTGACCTAGAGGCTGCGCAAGCCTAGTGCTTCTTTAGTATTCCCTATTATTTTCCATGTATTGAGACTAGCAGACTTCTTTCATTAGTTTGAATATAATATTTCAGATATTGTACTTTACTCTGGTTGGGACACATTTATATAGATGCTGTGATTTCATTTCATGTTCATATTATCTGGTTAGTTTCCCTAGAATGGTACAGCTTACTTTGTTATTCTAATGACAAAGGCTGGGCGTGTCCGACTCGTATCCGGTTATTCGGGAGCGGGCCGTGACACATGTTATGATCAATACTGGCAAGTCATGTTATGCTCAACAAGTTATCGAGCCGGGTAGTCACAAGATAGGTCAAGTAAAAGTCACATGCAAGATCATAGGCAAATACAACTAGAACTAGGAGAACATGCATGGGACAAGGGGCAAGAAGTATCATGGCAACAAGTGACGCTGGTCAAGTGGCGCCAGGGAAATGACAGGTGGTGCCAAGGGGGATAGGGGGCGCCTAAGTTAGGTTACGTCTAACTGGGGTGCGCCAGGTCAGGTTGCGCCTGACTGGGGTGCGCCAGGTCAGGTTGACTGACTGGGGTACGCCTAAGTTAGGTTGCGCCAGGTCAGGTTGCGCCAGAGCCAAAGGGCGCTGGGCTAGGTTGCGCCAGAGCCAAAGGGCGTTGGGCTAGGTTGCGCCAGACTGAGCTGCGCGAGGTCAGGTTGCGCCAGGGCATGTTCTTCTTCTCCAAACAGCAAGAAAGAATCCATGGAACCCGAAAACTTCAAAATGCCCTAACTTGCTCAAAACAAGTCCGAATTGAGACTTCCAATGGTCTAAACTGCATAGAACAAGATTTTCTACAGCCTGGGACGACTGGTTTTAGGAAATACCAAGCTTTAATAGATCAAAATCAAGAAAAACAAGAAAAGATCAAAACTTACATCTACAAAAATTCATCCATCAAAATCGAAAATGCTAAGTTCTAAAGAGGCTTAGAATCAAGTGGAGAAGAAAATAAAAAATAAAATGGAAGATCCATCATGAAGCAAGATTGCACTTGCCTAAGGTTTCTTTGGTGGGTGGGAGGAGTAATGGAGAAGAAGAAGTAGTAGATGAAAGAGTTATAGAGGAGAGAGAGTGGAGTTGGCTTATATACCAAGCCTCTCCATCTCAACCCAAACTAAACCAAGCCAAGCCAAGCTAAACCAAAATAAACCAAGCCAAGATTTAACCAAGACTAGGCTAAGCAAGACAAGTCAAAGTACGGGTCAGAAATTCGTACACGTATACTAAAAATACGTACAACAGGAAATGGGAGTGACAAAGAACGACGTCCAGAAGAGAGAACATTTTTATGTGGAAATATTTTAGTTATTTCAGGTAAAGTTTTTATCAACCAACGGTTTGACTGAATGAAACTTGAATGGATAGTTTGATTTGCCAAAAAAAAAAAAAAACTTGATAGAAGGTTTTTGCTCAAAAAATTTCTTATGTTTTCTGAATTTTACTTATATATATATATATATATATATATATATATATATATATATATATATATATATATATATATATATATATATATATATATATATTTATTTATTTAAATTCAAATCATTGATTTCCAAATCCAAATCCAACTCCAACCAAAACGAAACATAGAATCTGGTAAACTAGAATTATGATAATAAAATATAATTTAATAAAATAATAAATAAATAATTTATTAATTAATTATAATTATAGTATGATTAATAATTAAATTATTATTATTATTATAAAAATAGTTATGATTATAAAATTATTAATTAAGATTATAATGATGATTATATGATGTTAATAAAATTTTAATAATATATTAATTATTAGATTATTAAATAATAAATTATTAATACCGATGAAAAATATGATTAGTATATTATTAATTAAGATTATAATAAAATAGTAACTAATAAATTATAATTAAGATTATAATTAAGACTAATAAATTATTAACTAATATTATAATTAAATATGTATTTAAAAATTATTAATTAAAATTATAGTTATGATAAATAAATTATTATAATCAAGATTATAATTATAATTCATTAATTAATAAATTAATAATTAAGATTATAATCATGATTAATAAATTAATAAATTAATAATTAAGATTATAATAAGACTATGATTATAATTAAAGATTATAATAATTATGATCAATATATTATTATAATTATGATTAATAAATGTATAAATTATTAAATATTATTATTATAAAATATTAAAATATAAATATAAATTACTAAATTATTAATCAATATTATAATTATTATTAATAAATTAATTAATTATTAATTAAGATTGTAATTATGATTAATAAATTACTCAATTATTAATCAAGATTATAATAAGACTAAGATTATAATGAAAGATTATTAAATTATAAATTATTAACTATGATTATAATTGTGATTAAAATATTAATAATTAAGATTATTATAAAATAGTAATTAATGAACTATTAATTTTATCCCAAAAAAAAAACTATTAATTAAGATTATAATAAGACTAATAAATTTTTAAATATGATTATAATTGAATATTAATTAGTAAAATTATTAATTAAAATTATAGTTATGATTAGTTAATGACTATAATTATGATTATGATTAATTAAATTGTAAATTATTAATTAAGATTATTATAAAATATTAAATAATAAAGTATTAATTAATAAATTATAAGATTTAGATTATAATTATGATAAATAACTATTAATTATAAAAAAATTAATTTTTAAAACAATAATAATGACTAATTTTAATTAATTATAAATTAAAAAAATTTAAAATATTAATTGTAAAAAAATTAACATATAAAACGTAACGAATTATTAATTAATTAATTATTAATTAGTTTTAACTAAATACTTAATATAACAACGAAATTATTAAAAAAATAACTATTTTTTCTCCAAAATCTAACTTTTTTTCTTCCAAATCCAAAATTTGAATTTTGTTATACTTTCCATATCTAAATCTATCTCCAACCAAACATATAATTCCATAGATTTAACTCCAAATCATAAAATTCTAAAATCCACGACATTATGATACAAAGGAGTTGCAAAGGAATTCTTTTATAAAACTGAAAAAATAAAAAAATTCGCCGTTGCCGGGGATCGAACCCGGGTCACCCGCGTGACAGGCGGGAATACTCACCACTATACTACAACGACCGAATGGTTAGCTTCAACAAATTGTTTAATATGTTTATTAGTTTATGAAATTCGAAACTTTTATATACTTTTTAAATTATTATGGTTTGAAAAAAAAATTTGTATTTGATTATTGATTCTTTTTTCTATTTACCTAGATGTTTTAATAGCTATTTTAATCATGTCTATTATTTAAACTGCTTAGACACTGTTACAAACTATTTCACATGTGTGTACTTGCACCCATACACTTCCCTATACATCATTTTACAGCAGGGAATACACACTACTTTTATTTCAGCTACCAAGTTACCAACATTTAGCTACTGACTTGTTCATATTTGGTAGTTGCATAGGCAATCACTCGTGTGCTTATTCTTTCCAAACTCAACTGTCACACAATTGATATATACTTCTCAGTAAGAGAAGTCTCCACATAAACTACCATTTATTTATTTGTATATTCCACTCATTACTCTACTAAATCCATTGACATATATATATATATATATATATAGTATCACATGTCTAATGTGTTTTCACTAACGGGCTGCTAGGTTATCCGCAGTTTGTAATCGCGGACGTGACCGCCGGTCGACGTGACGGCCGGCCATTGGTCCCCCTTCCGGATGGAGATCCAAGATAGCATAAGGGACTAATGGCCGGCCATCACGTCAGCTGGCGGTCACGTCCGCAGTTACAAACCGCGTACAAATATCATTTTGGTTTCACTAATAGTATACTACTAACCCACAAAATAGTTTCTATATCAGAAAATTTCATATAGAGTTACAAGATTAAGTATATTTACTTATGAAAGGAGAAGTTTAAAAAATTTACAGGAGAAAAGGAATGTAATGCCATCTCATGGGCGCCTAATTTTTTATTTTAAATACTCTCCGCCATCTAAGATGACGGTCAAACAAATTTTAGAATTCGGCATACATTTTAGATATATTCTTATTGTTGGTGTTTTTGTCTTTGGATTAGGAAAGATAGTCCCACATCGGCTACACCAAATGGTGAGTATCTCAATATAATGCATTGCTTGTGTTGAGGTGCGCACATGAGGTGTAGTGGGGTACAAGTTTGTGCCATGTGGGAGTATTTTTCTAGAAGGAAAAAAGGATTAATTCCAACAAAGATGTAAGTTAATTTTTGTTGTACTGACTCGGACACGGACTCCAGGATGTCTCGTGCATGCACGGGAGTGTTCGGGGGGTAGGCGTGGACTGGCACACTTTTACGCTAATTGTGGGATGATCTAAAATATCAAACTCTATTTTTGAGTATTGGTATTTTAGTCCCACGTCGGATAGGAGAAGAGGTGAAGTCTCAACTCCACTCTATAAATAGAGTCCCTTGGCCTCCATTGAAAGATGCACCAAGAAGAGAGTTAAGGGGGTCTGTAAAGTCCAGGAAGCCCGTTCAAGTCTCAAATATTGACTTACGAGCGTTCCAGAAGTTCTTCGTGAACTTGCTGGTTCATGGAAGCAGATCGTGTTGGGGCGAATCTTACTTTGAGCAACGGTGATCTTAATCACCCCAGCAAGAACCTTTCCTCTTCTTCTTTCTTCTCCTTCATATGAGTTGTAACTCAGTTCTGTCCGTCAGCAACTGCGATTGCGAGGAAGAGCGTGAGATTTACTTTTTATCACGCCCCAGAATTAGAATACTGGAGAGCGGGGGCAGACACAGCCAGCTACGTATATAGAAGTGCATCCCACCTCGCTATACGGTCATGGCTGTCTAGATACATGAGGGTTTAACTACAATCCAACAGTCTCTTAGGGTCATGAACAAGCCTAGTGTCTCAATCACAAGCAAGTAAGTAAATGTTACAAGATGTAAGATCACCAAATATACAATAGTAAGGCATCCCAAACATTACATATTTAGCTGATCATGAAGCTAGTCATTACAAAATGTTAGGACTAGCAAGGGTTTAGTCATACATGATCAACCCTAGGATTTGGCAATCATGTTACAGCCCGTAGGCAGTCAGTAAATAAAGGTGCAATCGAGCTAAACAAGTGCTCGTCGGCTAAACGTCTCAAAAGAATATTTTTATAATAAAGTGGAAGAGCCAAAAATAACCCACTCGTTGCCCTGGTTACGCCTGGTGGTCACCATCGGGCTGAAAGGTCGATAGATCCTCTGGAGCTGCTCCGGTATCTGGCCATACAAAACCAGCTGGGTCAGATCCCAGAAAGAGCAAGTGCCACAAAGGAGGCTTCACTTAAGAACTAAAACCAGCAATTAGCACAAGAATATAAATAAGTAGTAAGAACTGAAAATTTATAGAAATCAGGATGATATACGACGAGACAACCATGGAACTATTCAGATAACCAGATTACAACCCGTAAACCAAACAATGACCGGGGTTGTAACCCTTCATCTGAACGGAGCTTGGTTTTCCACCATTTATCGGCAAGATAATATAAGAAATCAGGTCATGTAACAATCTTGTACAGGATCAAGACAAGACTAGACTGGTTATGCCACATCCAATAATCACGGCCAAGCAATGAGTACGACTTGATACTTTAACTAACTAGGGTTATCACAGGCCTAGTTACTAGCAAGATGCAGCGAGATTATTCCACAGCCACAAGTCCTGCAGACCATCCAGGTTACCCAGGTCAAAAATTAGGGGTTAAATTCATGTGGGTACATCGTCCAGGAAACGTATGTACCCTTAAGTAGCTTGAAGGGTGCAACACATGACATTGTGCTGGAAATGTGCCCTACTCGACGACAGGCTACAGATCCCAAGCGCGCCCAGGTAACGAGATTGCCTGTAGCTGGAAAATCTCCTCATGACTACTGGATTATTCTAGTTATTAGCCTTAGTCAATTTGGTAGGCACCCCTGACCGTAGTACTCAGGGGTCCCTGTCCTAGACATGATGCAAGACAATAGTGGTTCATTGTACAAGCACAATCGCCCACGGTGTCCAGGTTATTTATACTTGTCAAGTCATGTCATGTCATGTTAGCTGTCGCAACAGCAATTCGAGAAATATCATGTCAGATATATTTGTCAGGAGTGTGCCACGACGGGCCACTATCATGTCTATTGCATGTCAAAAGTGCACCACTATGAGTCACTGTCGTGTTTATGGTACATGTACAGGATAACATAATACAAGCATTCTATTTATCACGAGACCCAACTTACACTGAGGGTTATAAGACATGAGTTAATAATAATAAAAATAATAATAATTAAAATAACAAAGGCAAGGCACGGGGAGGAGCCATGCGGCTCAGAGAAATGAGCCCATACGGCTGGATAGATGCGGGTCATGCGGATCGGTCCATGCAGCTGGGCCGATCAGGGCTCATGCGGCTGGGAACTATATGCAGGACCAACTCATGCGGCTGGGAAGGACTAGCCTCCATACGGCCAGGAAAGGAAGGGGCGCATGCGGCTCAGTTAGGAGCCATGCGGCTAGGATTCAATCAGGGGTGCATGCGGTCAGGAGTTAAGACGTCCATGCGGCTGGAGGAAAAGACCGGGCATATACGGCTCAGGGAATGGGTTTCTCATGCGACCGACGGGAGATAAGTTTCATGCGGCTGGAGGGGATGGACCCTATGCAGCCAGGAAAGGAAGGGGCTCATGCGACTGGGTTTTATCAGGACGCATGCGGCTAAGTTATCTATGCAGCCAGGAAGGGACATGCGCTTATGCGGCTAGATCAAGTCTTATGCGGCCAAGAAGAACTGAGCCTTATGCGGCCAGGCAACTTCATACGGCCCAAAAATCCATGCACCCATAATGGAACTCGCCGCATAGGGCTATGCGGCTAAGTTCATGCGGCAGGAAACTATATGCGGCTAAGGTACTGTTCTTCTTCTCCAAATTTTCGAGAAGAAGAACCTGCAAGCTATGGCTTCCAACTCCATAAATCCTTCATCCAGAGTCCAAATTCGAACTTCTATAGGTCAAAATGGAGCAGAATAAAATTTTCTACAACATGAAACCATCAGAACTTGGTAATAACAAGATTAAATAGATCAAAACCCAAGAAATCCGAAAATGAATAAACTTAGATCTACAAGCAATGAGCCATGGAAATTAAGAATGCCAAGTACTAAAGTGTTTTAGAATGCTGTGAAAAAGAGAATGGAACAATAAAATTTGGGTTCCTCCATGAAGCAAGATGCACTTGCCTAAGCTCTCCCTCTCTCTCTGGTAGGTGAAGAGTTATGGTGGAGAAGAAGAAGATTAATGAAGAGAGAGAAAGAGGAGTGGGCTAATAAATGGGGATGGTGGTGGTAGATAAGGGTTCTCCCCTTGGTTCATGATGAACCAAGACAACCCAAGCCTAGCCGAACCAATCCAAAATAAACCAAGCCATAAAATGACAAGATAATCCAAGCAAGGAATCAGGCAATACAAGATAAAATACGTACACGTATACCGAGATACGTAATACGAACAACAGGCATTACACTTTCTGATTATTGTTGCTTTTGTAATCAGATTCATATTATAGTGTTCCTATTGGATATCGAGAATAATCAGAAGGTGAACGTTTGTTGAACCTCTGATCTCGACATCGAGTCTACCATCTTTGATCAAGTCCTGGGACTAACAATCTCAAAGCAAGATCCTTGTAGATGGAGAACTCTCGTGCTTCTCTCATCGATAACAGCTTTAACAAGTTGGAAAAATTCGACGGAGAACATTTCCAAATCTGGAAGAGGAAGGTCACCCTTAATCTTTAACTCGTGGACGTAGACCATGTGTTGATTGAGGATGAACCGACGATTCCAGAAGGAGGAACTGCCGATGCTATTGCTGCTGCACTCGTCAAGCAGAGCAAATAAAAGAGAGAAAACAGCATATATAAACTGTTGATTCTCAATTCTATGAAAAACTCTCTGGTATAGTCATATTCGAAGAAGGTGAAGGCCAAAGAGATCTAGAATTCTTTGGGTAAGCTATATGAAGATGATGAGAACAGGTCCAAAATCTTCATCGTCGAGAAGTACCACAAGTGGCTCTTCGAAGACGAGATGGCGATGCAACCTCAAGTAAAGGAATTCCTGAAGTTTTGCCAGAAGTTAGATGACGAGAAGATGCCCCTCGTCGACAAGTTTGTCGTTGGAGGGATAGTCTCGAAAATTTCTGCTGGTTGGAGCAACTTCTATGCTAGAATGCGTCGGAAGAAGCTGGACATTAGCTTGGAAGATCTTCTACAAGAGATCCACGTTGAGGACGAAATACGATCTCAACAGAAGATGGACTCTCTGTCCAACCAACTGGCTAAGGCCAACTTGGTGCAGACAAGGGAGTTCAAGGAGAATCAGGTGGCTTCTCATCACAAGAAGAAGGACTCCACTAATCTGAAAATGAAGGATCCTTCGTTCAAGCAACAGAAGTCCAAGTTCCACGTGACTTGCTTCAACTGTGGCGAGAAGGGCCACTATAAGAGTGAATGCAAATCCAAGCCCAAACAAGCTGAGCAAGGTGAGCCTAGCAAGGTTTCCATGGTTTCTAACATTGTTGCTATGATTGCTCAGGTCACAACTGTGGGGGCTGACTATGACTGGTGGATAGATATTGGTGCGACCTGCCATGTCTGCTCTGGCAAGGAATGGTTCGTCACATACCAGCCAACTTCTGAGAAAGTTATCATGGCAAACCAAGCCCAAGCTGAAGTTCTGGGGATTGGAACTGTGGAGCTGAAACTCACATTCGGGAACACTCTGACACTTCAAGGTGTGAAGCACGTTCCGGTGATTACAAAGAACTTGATCTCTGGAAGCCTGCTTAGCAACGCAGACTTGAGGATGAACATCAATGCTGGCCAGATGGTGATGTCCAAGAAGGGAACATACTTCGAAAAAGTTTTTCAAACCGAAGGGATGTTCAAAATTCAGCTTATAAACCAGTCAAATATAATCAATGCAATCGCTCATTCTGATTATTCTCTTGAGTTATGGCATAATAGGCTAGGACATGTTCACTGTAAAAAAATTAACAAAATGTCCAGTCTAGGACTTATCTCCAAATGTGGGGGTAAGGTAGAGAAGTGTGAAGTATGTGCTCAGACATAGATCACAAGGAAACCCTTTCATCGGGTCAATCGAAGCACAGATCTTCTGGAGTTGGTGCACTCCGATATCTGTGACTTCAAGCAATTCTCTACAAAAGTCGGGATGAAGTATTTCATAATCTTCATCGATGACTTCTCAAAGTACACGTTCGTCTACTTGCTCAAGTCTAAAGACGAAGTGTTCGAGAAGTTCAAGGAGTTCAGGGCCGAGGCTGAACGACAAACTGGACAACGACTCAAGAGGCTAAGGAGTGATCGAGGCGGAGAGTATCGGTCTCATGAATTTACATCATTCTGTAAAGAACATGGAATCATAAACGAGACTACTGCTCCATATTCTCCTCAAACTAACGGAGTAGCGGAGAGGAAGAACGAAACATTGACAGAAATGATGAACTCAATGCTGCTAACTGCGGGTCTTCCTAAATGCTACTGGGGAAAAGCTGTATTGACGGCTACTTTTATTTTAAATAGAGTGCCGTATGCAACTTCGGACGAAACTCCTCATGAACTCTGGTTCAAAGTCAGACCTAACTTGAATGTCATTCGAGTGTGGGGGTGTCTGGCCTATGTGAAGCTCCTAGATCTGAAGATTCAGAAGCTGGAGACAAAGACTACGAAGACGATCTTCTTGGGGTATGTCGAGAAGAGTGATGCTCGAAGATTTCTTGATATTGAGTCAAATTATATCATCGAATCTTGCGATGCTGAATATTTTGAAGACAAGTTTGTAAGGCACAAGAACATTGTTCTAACGGACATTTCGGAGAATGATGAAGGTACAAAGGTGACTGAGATCTTCAATGAGCCAGTTGTCCAAGATGAAGTTATTACTGAGGAGACAACGATTGAACCAGAACTCACTGAGCCGTCGTCGAAGCGAGCGAGGAGGCCGAAGAACTTCAGAGATGACTTCATCACCTATCATGTGGAAGCAGATCCGTTTACCTATGATGAGTCGATGAAAACCAGAGATACTGTTTTCTGGAAGGAGGCGATAGACAATGAAATTAAATCAATCACCTCCAATAACACTTGGGTGTTGGTTGATCTACCTGAAGGAGCAAAATCTATCGGATGCAAGTGGATCTTCAAGAAGAAGATGAAAGCTGATGGAACCATTGACAAGTTCAAGGCCAGGCTAGTGGCAAAAGGGTTTTCTCAGAAGCAGGGGATCGACTATACTTTGACACGTATGCTCCAGTAGCCCGGATGACCACCATCAAAATGTTGATTGCTCCCGCAGCGATACATAAGATGGTGATACATCAGATGGATGTGAAAATGGCATTCCTGAATGGCGAGCTGACCGAAGAGATCTACATGCAACAGCCAGAAGGGTTTGTCATCAAAGATCTTGAAGACAAAGTCTGCAAGTTGGTGAAATCTCTGTACGATTTAAAGCAAGCTTCCAAAATGTGGTATGAGAAGTTTGACAAAGTCATTAGGTCAAATGGCTACAAACAAGTGTGTCTATACGAAGTTTGCTGATGGAAGAGGAGTCATTGTTTGTCTATACGTGGACGACATGCTAATCCTAGGTACGGATATAAGCTGTGTCACGGAGACAAAGAAGTTCCTCTCGACGAAATTCAGTATGAAGGACTTGGGGGATGCTGATGTTATCTTGGGACTCAAGATCATCCAGACAGACACTGGACTAGCGCTGTCACAGTCTCATTATGTTGAGAAGATGATCACTCGTTACGGGTATCAGGATCTTTCAGGGATCGGTACGTCGTACAAGTGTGATCTGAAGCTGAAGCCTAATTCAGGGAAAGCGTCAGACAGCTAGATTATGCAAGCGTAATCGGGAGTTTGATGTATGCTACTACTGCCACAAGGCCTGACATAGCTTTCACTGTGGGAATGCTGAGTCATTTCACGAGCAACCTAGGCATTGAGCACTGGAAAGCTGTGAAACGGGTAATGAGATATCTCAAGAAGACTCATACATATGCACTACACTACAGCGAAGATCCGCCGGTAGTAGAAGGCTTCAGTGATGCCAGCTGGTGCTCAGAAGTGGAGAGCGAGAGGTCCACAGGTGGATACATTTTCGCAATAGGTGGAGCTGCTATATCATGGAAATCGAAGAAGCAGACTATGCTCTCGCGGTCATCCATGGAATCTGAGTTCTTTGCACTTGATACCGCAGCGGAGGAAGCAGAATGGCTTCGGGAGCTTATTTATGATCTTCCAGTGGTTGGGGCACAAATACCGGGGATACCGATATACTGCGACAACCATGCGACTGCGGCGGTGGCATCAAATTACCTCTTCAATGGGAAGAAGAGGACTGCGGTTGAAGCACAGAGCAGTACACGATCTCATCAAGAGGGGTGTTATTGCAGTGATTGATGTTCGGAGTCAGGAGAACCTGGCGGATCCGTTCACCAAGGGCCTCAAGCGCCAGCTGGTCGATGACACAGCTTGTAAAATGGGCTTGAAGGCATTCTGATATTGTGTTATTACATTCCTACCATAAAGTTTTATGCTATTAGTTCAAAGAGAAATCTACTAGGCATCTAGCTTTTGGTTCAAGGGAGGACTATTAGCCGAAAGAATATCAGGAACTGTGGGTACTTGTCCTCTGTGGCATGGAGAGATTATGAACCTACAACCACTGTTGTCTACTGTTGTTTTCTGCGAAAAACGGATCATGTGGGAAGGTTGGCTTAAATGCCTTAATGAGTTCTCAGGCAGAGTGAATGCCTGGAGTGCTTTACAGAAAGCACGGTAGCGCAGCACTACAAGGAGTGTAACTCCATGCTATAGTGGGGTGACTCCACAATGAGGTTCCCGGTTATGGGTAATGCCTCGGCTTTGTGAGCCAAATCACAGCGGAGTAGCACCGCAAATAGGCAGGTAGCCTAATGTTGTATGATAATCGTAATAAAGAGAGGTAGAAAGCACTATAAAGAGGACGATGTCCTCATGTTACAGTGGCATGACACCACGAAGAGGTACCAGGTAGGGTAAAGCCTCGGCTTCGTGAGCCATGTCATAGCGGCGTAACACCGCACGAAAGCGCAAGGCTTCATGCTGGGTAGTTTGGCACTACGAAGAGGCTTGTGACCTCATGCTACAGTAGTATGACACTACGATGAGGTACCCAGGTGGGGTAAAGCATCGGCTTTAAGCCATGTCATAGCGGCGTAGCACCGCAAAGAAACGCAATGCTTCATGCCATGACTCTTTATAAAGAACTCACCTATAGTGTATGGACAGAGATATCATATCGTCTCTTGAAGGTAAGCTTGTAGACGTCCAAAATTATACACTAAAACCAGGCTGGCACAAGGTCTTTAATGTGCAGCCAGAAGCACAGTTGATGTCATTATGTGAGTAGGAAGAATTGCAGTTATGGTGCAGAATTCAAGGCTTAGTCCATTTTTGTATCATGCTGTTATTTAACCTATGCGGGAAGATTCAAGTCGTAGCGATATCTCTCCTAATGCATGATGGACAGTCACTGTGGGAAAAGCTCAACCCATATATTGAGATATGTGGGAGATTGTTGGTGTTTTTGCCTTTGGATTAGGAAAGATAGTCCCACATCGGCTACACCAAATGGTGAGTATCTCAATATAATGCATTGCTTGTGTTGAGGTCATGTGCACATGAGGTGTAGTAGGGCACAAGTTTGTGCCATGTGGGAGTATTTTCCTAGAAGAAAAAAAGGATTAATTCCAACAAAGATGTAAGTTGATTTTTGTTGTACAGACTCGGACTCGGACACGGACTCCAGGATGTCTTGTGCGTGCACGGGAGTGTTCGGGGGGTAGACGTAGACTGGCACACTTCTATGCTAATTGTGGGATGATCTAAAATATCAAACTCTATTTTTGAGTATTGGTATTTTAGTCCCACATCGGATAGGAGAAGAGGTGAAGTCTCAACTCCACTCTATAAATAGAGCCCCTTGGCCTCCTTTGAAAGATGCACCAAGAAGAGAGTTAAGGGAGTTTGTAAAGTCCAGGAAGCCCGTTCAAGTCTCAAATATTGACTTACGAGCGTTCCAGAAGTTCTTCGTGAACTTGCTGGTTCCTGGAAGCAGATCGTGTTGGGACGAATCTTGCTTTGAGCAACGGTGATCTTAATCACCCCAGCAAGAACCTTTCCTCTTCTTCTTTCTTCTCCTTCATCTGAGTTGTAACTCAATTATGTCCGTCAGCAACTGCGATTGCGAGGAAGAATGTGAGATTTATTTTCTGAACTCAGTTCTGTCCGTCAGCAACTGCGATTGCGAGGAAGAACGTGAGATTTACTTTCTTATTATTGTTGCTTTTGTAATCAGATTCATATTATAGTGTTCCTCTTGGATCTCGAGAATAATCAGAAGGTGAACGTTTGTTGAACCTCTGATCTCGACATCGAGTCTACCATCTTTGATCAAGCCCCGGGACTAACACTTATTTTATTTTATTTTTCAATAAAATACAAGATTTTAGAGAAAATTGGTTGGACGCCATCTAGATCATGTCGAATATTTAAAATAAAAAGTAGAAGCCATCTTAGATGACGGCAAGTCCCAAAAAATGTTAGACATGATGCCATACAAGGTAGCACCCATCTCTCTCCCTGAAAAATTTCCAAATTTCCCCTCTTCTACTCCTACTTAAATACGCATAATTTTCTAACCCTACATGAAATTTCATGTTTTATATCGTATGGATTTAGTAGAATTATACTTTGTGGATTTGTTAAACTTTGTGCTTTCGCTGTAATTGTATGGATTTAGTAGAATTATACTTTGTTGAACTTTGTGTATATATATATTAGAAAAAAAAAATATCGTATGGATTTATTTGAGTTATATTTTGTGGATTTTGTTAAACTTTGTGCTTTTCCTAAAGATGTTTTGGAGATTTTATAAAGTTTGTGCTTTCGTTGTAATTTTGTGCAACTTCTTACGAAAATTTTCAATGGACGTTTCTCCATATTTACATTTTCTGGGCGTTTCTCCATTGACATGTATAGCCATGCGATGTAGAAACTGTTCAGTGGGTTAGTAGATATACTGTTAGTGAAAGCACTTTAGGTATACTGTTAGTATATTAACAGATGTGGTATATGTGAAATAGTTTGTAACAATGTCTAAGCTCTTTAAATAATAGACATGATTAAGATAGCTATCAAAACACCTAGGTAGCTAGGGATATATATATATTAGGAAAAATTTTATTAATGAGGGCAAAAAAATTGTTATAGATTTATTTTATGGTTTAATTGTAATTTGATATCCTCAACTATTCCAGTTTTTTCAACTTGATACCATAAACTTTTTTTACTCGACAACTTGATATCATCAAACTTTTTCAAGTTGGTATCCATAATTTTAAAAAAGGCAAAATTATTCCTATATTCCCAACCTCCTCTCTCCTCCCTCCCCCCTCCTCTATCGGTTGTACCCCTCGCTCCATGCCCCGCTGCCCCCCCCCCCCCCCCCCCCCCCCCCGCGGCTGACACTCTACCCCCTCCTCTCTCGGCTGGCCCGCCCCAGCTCCCCCCCCCCCCCTCTCTCTCTCTCTCTTTAGAAGGATTTTTTTTTTACATAAGAATTTAATTGGATTTTTTCTTTTTTAGTGCGCAGTCGGTAGCTGTAGCACCGCGAAGAGAGAGGAGGGGGGAGGGGGTGCAGCCAAAGGTGGGGAAGCAGGGGCGGGGTAGCAAGGGGGTCAGGGTCGGTGGGGGCAGCCAAGGGGTGGGCCGGGGTGGAGGTGGCAGGGGGTGGGTAGGGAGGGCGAGGCTTTAGGGGAGGAGAGGTAGTTTCTAGTTTTACCTAGGGTATTTTGGTCCTAATTTTTTTCAGGGTATCAAGTTGTTACAAAAGAATGTTTAGGATATCAAATTGAAAACTGGCATAGTTGAGAGTATCAAGTTGCAATTAAATCTTATTATATTAATGATGCAAATACATAGTTGTTGTTGCGTATGGGTTATCTTGATCCAAGCAATTCAATCTATGCTTAAGATAAGATAAAATTGTTTCGCTCTACTGAAATTTATCCATTAAATTTCTAGAGCATTGAGTTAAGGGCTTGTTTGGTAACAAGAATTTGAATTTGGATTTGGAAATCCAAAATTCAAATCCAAATCCAAATCATGGATTTCCAAATCCAAATTCAAATTTAAATCCAACTTCAACCAAACATAGAATTTCGTAAACTATAATTATGATAATAATATATTAATTAATTAACTAATTAATTATCAATTAATTATTATAATTATAATTATAGTTATGATGAATAATTAAATTATTATGATAGTTATGATTAATAAATTATTAATTAAGATTATAACGATAATTATAATGACGATTAATAAATTATTAATTAAAAATTTTAAAATATATTTATTATTAAATTATTAAATTATAAAATAATAAATTATTAATTTTGATGATAATTTTGATGAATATATTATTAATTAAGATTATAATAAAATAGTAATTAATATTTATAATTAAGGTTATAACTAAGATTTTAATTAAGACTAATAAATTATTAATTAAGATTATAATTAAATATTTATTTATAAATTATTAATTAAAATTATAGTTATGCTTAATAAATTATTATAATTATAATTGTATAATTTATTAATTAAGATTACCATAAAATATAGAAATAAAGTTATAAAATAAAAAATTATTAATCAAGATTATATTTATGATTAATATATTAATAAATTATTAATTAAGATTGTGATGAAATATTAATTAAAAAATTAATAATTATAAATTATTAACTACGATTATGATTGTGATTAAAATATTAATAATTAAGATTATTATAAAATAGTAATTAGTGAACTACTAATTAAGATTATAATAAGACTAATAAATTTTTAATTATGATTATAATTGAATATTAATTAATAAAATTATTAATTAAGATTATAGTTATGATTAATAAATGACTGTAATTATGATTATAGTTATGATTAACAAAATTATCAAACATTAATTAAAATTATTATAAATTATTAATTAATAAATTATAAAAAAATAAACTATTAATTATGATAACTAACTATTAGTTAATTGTTTTTACAAAAATAATAACTAACTATGAGTTATAAAAAAATAATTTTTCAAACGATCATAATGACTCATTTTAATTAACTATAAATTAAATATTTTTTAAAATAATAATTATAAAAAAATAATATATATAAAATAACAAATTATTAAATAATTAATTATTAATTAGTTTTAACTAAAGATTTAATATAACAACAAAATTATTGAAAAATAACTAATATTTTTCTCTAAAATCCAACTTCCTTTCTTCCAAATCCAAGTTTTGGATTTGGTTGTACTTTCCATATCAAAATACATCTCCAACCAAATATAGGATTCCATGGATTTAACTCCAAATCTATAAAATTCTAAAATCCACCTCCAAATACGGTTTATCAAACAGACCCTGATGCAAGATAGCTATATTTTGGATGTGTGTTCTACTTGTTTTATGAGGTTGTGGGAGTTGTGGATTTGCTAGAAAGATAATTCAATTGAAGAAGCATCATGCATATCCCATGGCGTATTTACTCTCGAAGTTGTCTTTGCTATTACCCATTGCAATCATGACTGTAGAAAATATTTTATGCAATAAAATTATCAAGACTTCATTATGCAACCATTTAAATATGTTGGTGCCATATATTGAAACAGAAGTGTGTTTGGTTCGCGGAAGTAGAGAGAAATAAGAAATCTGATAGAGAATTTGCTTATGTACGTATGCACGTCATGCGTACATATATTTAATGAGTTCTTTCGTCTGGATGGTTATTGGAAGTGAGTTGGAAAGTATTACTTTTTGTAGTTCCTTCATTTGGATGGTTGTTAAAATGGTAATTGAGAAATGATTTGGTATTCCACTTTTGAATATGATGAGGTTAATCCAACTAGTATTATTTATTATAATTTTGTTGTATGAATTAAAATTTTTAAGTATTATTATTATTATTATTATTATTATTATTATTATTATTATTATTATTATTATTATATATATATATATATATATATATATATATATATATATTTATTATATATATATATATATATATATATATATATATATATATATATATATATATATATATATATAACAACTTCAATACAAATATCGGTGCTGGTATTGACACTCATAAAATATCATTATGCACTTCTATTTAATTTTCTAGTATTCTAATTCAAAATATATCTATGCATTAAATATGATATTAATTTGTGCATGGAGGGAGGAGTACTTGATAACATTTTAGGAGTACCCATAGTGTTAATACAGGAACCAATTTGAAAAATGAATGTTAGAAAATTTAAGAGGAGTACAGGATGACATTTTAGGAGTGACAATAGTGATATCCATAAATATTACATTAGTTTGTAAACTTACACTTATTAATATTATTATTATAAAACAAAAAATTTCTCTCATACACCAAACTTTCAGTCTCATTCACTTTCCAAAAAAAATTCACAACCACCAAACAAATTCATGAATCTGCCTCTTCTTCTTCTTCTTCTTCTTCGACCGCAGTTAGGGGATTCGGCTGAGGGGAGATTCGGCTGAGGCAGTGGTCGAAGATGGATGGCAACACCGGCTGTAGTTCGGTGTTGTGATGATTTGGCGTCACCGGGGTCGGCCGCGAGGAGGACCTCGCGGCCACCAAACAAATTTGGCGGGTAACATCTGTCGCGGGGGGAATAGGGTGAGCATTATTCGATTGGCTTTTTCTAAGGGCACTACCAAGTTTACTTGGGGGCAGCCCTTACTTGGGGGCAGCCCAAGAAGGTGGAACTTTTGCTGGGGGCTGCCCACAAGTTGTTTGGGGGCAGCCCAACCCCCCAAACCCTCATTTCCTCCCCATTTCTCATTTTTCTCTCTCTCTCTCTCTCTCTCTCTCTCTCCACCAAAAGAAAAGCTCTCCCAAAACCCTACTCTCTTCTCCACCACTCCTCCACCACTCTATTCCCAATTCCTCCACCAAAATTTCTTCTACAATATTCCAAGATTCAAAGAGATGACACGCAAGTCGAAACAATCATCGGATTCTAGGTATGTTCTTCCCTAATTTCTTCTACAATTTTCTACATTCTATTCAAAATCCTAGAATATTTCTTAATTCTCTAAAATGTTTTGATAAATTAGGTTTAGAATCTCTTTAGGGTTCATGGATGGAATTTTCGAACATGAAAAATCCCATATTTTTTTTTGAAACCCTAACCCTAGAACACGACAAACGATCGTATCGTTTTGGCCGTTCAGCTGCTACAGTCGGGGCTGAAAGCATTAGGACTGCCAGGATTGTAGCAGTCCTAACACTCCCTGCAGTCCTCTTTCACAAGTGGACTGCAGGGAGTGTGGCAGTCCTACTTTACAATAGGACTGCCACACTCCCTGCAGTCCTAATGTAATTAGCTCCATGATGCTCATATGGGGGTGGGGGTGGGGGGGGGGGGGGGTAACAGCGTGATGCTCATATTGGGAGGGGGATAACTGCAAGATGCTCATATGGGGGGATAACAGTCCTATTTTCGTTTCTATTATTTAATAACTGTGTCGAAGCGCATACTATGAATGTTGGAGCCTCCGCGCAGAACCCAACCTTTAAATTACAAACCGGCAAAATTCGACAGGGTGACCGACTTCTACTCCGAGTGGCAACGGCATGTACTTCGAGAATCTGAAAGACAACCTGTCAAGGAGATGGCCGACTGCAGCGAGGACTACATGCCGTACTTCCTGGGTGTCGGACATCCTAAGTTGTCGAACCCTTGAAACCCGGGTCCCATGGCCATGGGAGCTATTGGACCTCTTCCTTCAAAAAATATCTTGTATGCTTCATTGGTGAAGATGGTGAGTTTCGTATTTGTAGTCATCCTAAGATTTCCATGTTTGTAGACTTAATCTACTGATACTTTCATTTGCAGTCTAAAAAGGTGAAGGAATTGGCCAAGACACTCCGAGAAGGTTGCCAGAGTGAGAACTGTGTCGCGATCGCCAACGAGCTGGAGCGCATCGACGACGAGGTCGCGTTCCCCTTCATGCATAATATGGAGTCTCGTACAAAGGCCCAGCATGATATGTAGTTGGATGTTCAAAATCATTTTGTATTTGGATGTAATTTGGATGTGGTTGGTTGTTGTTGTTGTTTGGAAACATGACTTGTGGATTTTAGGGTATTTTGTCGTATACTTCATTTTGGATAATTTGTCTGATATTTTGTTATTTTTGGATGTCGTTTGAAAACTTGACTTGTTGGATATTTTGTCGGATATGTTGTTATTTTTTATGTAAGTTGTATCTGATTATCGTAATTTGGATACGTAATAGTAGATATGTTGTTATGTGGACATGTGTGTATAAACTCTCTTTGGATACCTAATGGAAACTCTCTGTGAGGAGAGTTTCTATTTGAAACTTTCCTCACATAGAGTTAGTATCAGGACTGCCACCCACCAGGCAGTCCTACATTAGTATAGGACTACCAGGGGGTGGCAGTTCTATTTGAAACTGTCACTCCCGTTTTCAGTTATACGAATTTTCGGTATACGTATACGGATTTCGACCCGTATTTTATTTATTGTATTTCTTTATTTCTTTATTTCTTTATTGCTTGCCTTGATGTATCTTGGCTAAGGTTGAACTTGGGTTGGGTTGGTCCAACTTGACTTGCTTCGGATGGCTTGGTTTGGTTTATTTTGATGGTTGGTTCAACATGTTGAACCATTTCCTCTCTTTATAAAACCCAACCACCCCTTTCTCTCTTCATTACTTCCATTTATTTCTTCTTCTTCTTCTTCCTCTTAACTCTTCCACCAACCTAGAGAGCTAGGTAAGTACTAGCTTGCTTCATAAGAGAACTCATTTCTATTTGTTCTATTTTCTTTCTAACACGATTTCAAGACACTTTAGAACTTAGCATTTTTCGATTTGGTGGATATTTTCTTGTAGATCTAAGTTTATGTTATTTTTTGTTTTTCTTGGTTTTGATCTATCAAACTTGTCTGTTTTCAAAATCTAGTTGTTCCATGTTGTAGAGAATTTCGTTCTACCCTATTTTGACCTATGGAAGTCCAATTTTCGACTTAAATCGGAGGTTGGACGGAGCTTGGAAGCCACGGCTTCCATGGCTCATCTTCTCGGATTTTAGAGAAGATGAGCAGTGTTGCCTTGGCCGCATGAAGTCCTGCGGCAGTGTTGCCTTAGCCACATGAAGTCTTGCCGCATGGAGTCCTGCGATAGTGCTGCCTTGGCCGCATGAGCCCTGGCCGCATGAAATCATGCAGGCCACATTGCTTGCCGCATGAAGCTTTGGCCGCATGAAGTCCTGCGGACTTTATTGCTTGTCGTATGAAACTTTGGCCGCATGAAGTCATGCGGACTGCATGCTACGCATGACCCCTGGCCGCATGCAGTCCTGCGGACTGCATGCTTGGCCGCATGACCCCTGGCCGCATGAAGTCATGCGGAATGCATGCTTGGACGCATGAGTCTTGACTGCATGCCTTAGCCCCCTGCATGTTCATCTTTAGTATGTAGTCTTATGTTTAAATTGCTTACATTTTGTACTCAGCCTAACTTGCGACTACCCGATTTGATGATTGTGAATCTTTGGCATATCTTGTATTAACTTAGCCATGAGCACGACATGATACATGAACACGGCATGACAACACGAACCTGATATAAAATTCTTGATAGTGGCCCGTCGAGGCGCACTCTTGACAAGTAACAAGTAAACCTGGCATAGCATGATAAGCTTGATAGTGGCCCGTCGAGGCGCACTCCTGACAAGTAATTCTGACAAGTAACTCTCGTCTTGATACCGTGGGTGATTTTTCTTGATTATGTCTATACAAGCTACAAGTCTCGTCTTGCAACATGTCTAGGACATGGATTCCTGAGTACCACGGTCAGGAATTCAGACTGAATCTGGCTAGGGTAATGATTAGATAAATCAAGTAGCTCATATAGATAGAGATATTTCGGCTACAAGCAATCCCGTTATCTGGGTGCCTTCCTTGTGAACTTGTAGCCTGCCGTCGAGTAGGGAACATTTCCAGCTCACTGTCATGTGGGACACTTCATGAAACAAGTACTATGCACACTGTCATGTGTTGCACTCCAAGTCACCTAATGATTCTTGATAACTCTTGTACTTGCGTCTGAATAACCTAGATAGTCTGCAAGGCTTGTGGCCGTAGGAATATCTCATTGCATCTTGCTAGTAACTAGGCTTGTGATAACCCTAGTTAGTTAAAGTATCAAGCTGTACTCTTTGCTTAGCCGTGGATGTTGGATGGAGTCCAATCTTGTCTAGTTTTGTTTAGATCCAGTACATGGCTATCTCAGGACATGCATGCTTACGCTTTACCCTTAGCAATAAATGGCTAGAGACCCGATTCTGTTCAGGCAAAGGGTTACAACCTCGGTCCTTGTTTGGTTTAAGGATTGTAACTTGGCTTCCAGAATAGTTCCTCGTCCTCTCGTCATTTGTTGCCTTATTTACATTTCATGTTTTCCTATTAGTATTCTTGTTTATGTTCTGACATGCTGGTTTTAGTTCTTAAGTGAAGCCTCCCTTGTAGCACTTTCTCTTTCTGGGGTCTGATCCAGCTGGTTTTGCATGGCCAAATTTTGGAGCAGCACTGTATGTCCTAAAAATCAAGTTGCATCTATCAAATAGGCAGAGAATTCTCAACTGCGCACCCTTAAAATGGACTGCGCAGGAAACACATTGCGCTGCAAATCGAACGCGCGAGCTGAACTGCGCTACCACCAGAGCGCGCTACGCTGACGTGGCAATGCCATCATTACCTGACAAAGATCGAATCTTCTGACAGCCTGACAGCCCGAAAAACGAGGAGTCTGTTCGTTTCTTGTGCAGCACAGCGCTCGAGAACAGCTATACAACTTCAGCGCAATCTGCCAGTCCAACTGCAGCGCTGTTTGACCCAGCCTGAGTCCCAGCGCTATCCATTGAAGCGCAGTCTGAAGCTAGCGCTCTTCGGTTAACGCAATTTATCGAATAACTGACATTTATTACGTGGATTATATGCCATCAATTGCTCACCACGTGGCAACCGCCTGTACATGACCAAGCGCATTTCAATCAAACAATGCCACGCGTCTGAATACAGTTAGCCCACGATCGAGCAACTGCCCAATAGGCCAGCGCAGTTTGCAGTCTGCGCAGTCTGTCGCCAACGCAGTTCATCTTGCACAATCCAGAATAACTACAAATTAGTTATTTCTAGAACTCTATAAATAGAGCTTCAAGTCCTTCATTAAACAGATCAGATCATTATTATCATCAGAGATCAGGAGTTCTTGTCCAAGTGCTGCTGCATTCTTCAGAGGCTATCTTCTTCAAAGTTCACATCGTCCAAGGGATAAAGCGATCGTCTTCAGATCGGATTCCTATAGTTGTACTTTTCCAGAATTCAATTATAATCTTCTTACAAAGTTTGTGAAATAAAGACTTTTGTTTTTGCAAACAAAATGGCGACTCTGCTGGGGACGACTTTCTCCTCCGACGAGGAAGTGACAACTCAATGTGACGTTGCGTCTATCGAAAAGACGTAGAAGACGCTGGTTGTTAAGGTCAACCAGACTGCCTACGAAGCGATGATTAACTCTAGGGATACTCGTCGCACTGTGGCCTCTGCCAAGAACAGGGTCTGTTCAGTGTGGACTCCGAAGTCCTCTGCACAATCCTCTGCGCAGTCATCTGCGCAACCTGCTGTCTCTGCTGCCAAGGAACCAGTAGCCTCTCTTGTCCTTGCGAAAAACATCACCTGCACTGCCAAAGCGCAAACCAGAGCTCCTACTGTCCATGCACAGTGCACCGGTCCTCTTGCTGCAGCGGGATCCACAACCTATGCTGCTTTGGCAAAATCCAAAACCCCTCTTCCTCTGGCACAATTGGCGAAGTCTTTCCCTCCTGCGCAATCCACTGCTCCTTCAAACAGAGCGCAACTCAAGCCCTCTGTTGCCAAAGCTTCACTTGTTGCTTCTTCTAAAAAACAAGTTGTACCTCCTGCTTGTTCTATGGTCGAGGAGCCCCCTGTCATCATCTCCAGAGGGCAATTTGCTGCTTCTTCTGTTCCTGCACAACCCATAGGGGGTAGTCTTTTGACTGTTCCTCCTCCGTTTCAGCATAAACAGAAAGGCCCTTTGGTCTTTTCTCGATCTTCCGCAGTCCAGAACTCGAAAAACAACAGAGGAAAACGCTCTTTAGCCAATCCTTTGTCACAAAATAAAGGAAAAGGCCCTTTGGTCTTTTCTCAGTCTTCTCCGGTTTTTACTACAGAAGATCCATCTGAATGTGCCTCGACACTAAACAGTACAAAAACTTTCCATGTTAAAGGGAAGAACATTGATCAAAGAGGCATCTTGCCTACTCCAGTTGCACATTTCCAAGATCTCCCAACTCTTCGGATGTCCCGCTCAAAGCAGGGAAAATTACTGGTGTCTCAGACAGAAACTCCTGGGGGTGAGTTTGCTGATCAACGGGTTTATCTTAATAGACCTCGGTCTACATCAACTTTGGCAAAACGCAAGCAACCAATGCCGAAGATGAACTTACATCAGAGGCAAACTTCTAGGATGAAAAATCCTGACACCTATGCTAACGAAGTGAGTACTTTCCTGTATACTCATGGGGAAAAACATCTGAAGAACCGGAACCATGTTCCGAATGTTGTCAAAGAATACGTCCCTCAAACTTTTTCTCGTCCCGTCATTGTTCCTGACCTCCGAGAGCACCTCAAGCAAAAGCGGGACAATATCTCAACACCTCCAGTTCAACCACTTGAACGCCATTGTAATCACAAGGTTGTCATCAAGTGCTGTTGCCAGACAATAAAACGATCTGTCTTCGATCGTCTGAATTTTGCAACTTCTGAATCAATGTCAGAAGACAAAGACGAAATGTTGTATGCTTCCGTCAACATGGCTTCTCGAGACACTGGGGGTAGAAAGTGCTCCAAACACGGCAAGCCTCGCAGGCCCAGCCAACGGTACTAAGATTTACTCCAAGAATCTTCAGTAGGAGTATTTCGACACACCCGATCCCGAAGTCGAGACACAATCGGTCATAGGAATCTTCTCCAAGATCCCTCTGGTCATCTTCCTCCTTCTCATTCAGGGGATGATTACTTCTCTGATTATGATGCATGCAGTAAAAGTTCTGAACAGACAGTGTCTTCTACTGTGCCCAAAGAAGTGTCAGCCTACGTTGTCACTGAAGATCCAGATGCTTCTAGTTCGGCAAATCAAGAACAACGAATAGCTGCACTGGAGGATAAGCTGAAGACCATGGCTGAAATGGTCGCAAGTATACATTCTATCATCATGGCCCAACATACAGTACCACCGACTGCACCTGCTGCAAATCCTGATATTATAGCATCGTCAGTACCTGTCAATGCAGGTCTGGGGGTAGTATCTCCTCAAATACCCCCTGTACAAATTCAACCCACACCCAGTCAGTCAGGAGCTGGGGGTAGTACTTACCACGCTGTTCCTTCCCCTAACACTATAATTCAGCCTGCTTCTTCTTCATTATCAGAGGATGCTAATGAAGCTGTCAAACTCTTGCGCACTCAATTCGAAGCTTTTAAAGAGAAGGACAATTTACAGAGATTGGGGATCAAACAACCCTATCCGGTTGAATGGAAGGAAGTCCCATTCCCTCAAAAGTACAAGATTTCCACAATTTCGCTGTTTGACGACAGCACTTCTTCGAGTCTGTTAATTAACCACTTTGAGGTAATGACTGTTCAACTTTAGCCAAATGACGCTCTTCTAACCAAGGTATTTGTCGGCTGTTTAGCCGGTGTAGCATACGATTGGTACAGGAGCTTGCCTGATGGCTGTATCACCTTTTTCTCGGGTTTTAAACAAATCTTCTTGGAGCGATTCTACGAGAGAATCAACAACATGACCATGTCGGCCCTCAACAAGATCAAACAAAGACATAATGAAACCGCTGAGAGTTTCATTGAAAGATTTTGCCAAAAAGCATTAAAGATGCCTCCGGGAACTCCGGTCGCTATAACAATAGATACCTGCAAGGCAAATCTTTTGCCTATTATCAGCATGTGGACGGGATCAACTCAATTTCAAGACTGGCCATCATTCATTGTCAATGCTAAAGCAGCTGAAGTTAGCGCTGACAAGTTCAAGCAGTTGGGGGTACACATGTCTAACCCCGACCGGGATGAACACCCGACATCTAATAGCAGTAATCGCCAGAACAACCGCAAGGGTAAAGAAACCTTGAATATCAATCTCAAGAACAAGGAATCCCTGGCTGTCAATGTGGCTCCACCTACGTCTACTTCTACTCCTTCTGCCCCTCCACCTAGGGAACCTCGTCCGAAAGTAGAGTACTCCTTTGACGAGAACGACACCGTGAGCATCTTTGATTGCTTGATCAAAAGCAATAAGCTCCAACTTTTAGACCCGAAGAAGCCTGACGAGGTCGGTAAGACTGATCATCCTAAATATTGTGTTTATCACAGGTTCATTGGTCATCCCACTCGAGCATGTTATGTGCTCAAAGGCAAGATTCAAGAGTTAGTCAATGCTGGTGTTGTCACCCTTCAACAAGATAAGAAGACTGTTACCGCGAACATGGTCTTAGTACAGTTCGATGACTTCCCTCCACAGATGGTACAGTATGGTGTTATCCCTATCCCCAAGGCCACTCTTAAGATCGAGAATCTCCCTCCTCCACGGAGTGAAGGTCTCGTCCCCCTATCCCTTGATAATGGTGAGATTATGTGGATCCACCCTGATCTTGTTGCAGACTTCGAGGCTCCTTCCTTGTCTAAGCAAAAAAGACCGCTCTAAGGGCAGAACAAAGATCTGTAATATGGTGTCTTTTGATCCCATAGTTGAAGAGGAAATCCTGCTGGGCACCAGGTCAGGGAAAGCCTATTTACGAGAATTTCTCGAAATTCAAGAAAACCCTGCTTCTTCTTCTGAGTCAGTTCCAGTGCAGCCTGTCTCTACAGAAGTCATCCCTTCTGCATCCTTACCGGTTGTAGAACCCATTCCTCCTAAACCGACAGCAGCCGACAAAGGCAAACAACAAGTCCGCTTTGACAAAGTTTTGAAGAAGTCATCCCCCTTTGGACTTGAAAAGCCATATAACTTTGACATATTGGCTCAACTGGCCAACACATCGGCTAGGCTATCCATCTTCGAGCTCTTACGCCTCTCTAAAGAGACTCGAGAAACACTGAGTGAGGCTTTGATGCAGCCAAACACTTGCCTAACTCTTCTTAAGAAACCTGAGGCAGAACCTGTCTCTTGTCTCCATTGTCACAGTGTGCTGGAATTAATTCCAAATATTACCTTCACACAAGATGACATGTTAATGGAAGACAATCGACATGACCGTCCTCTCTACTTTACAGGATATGTCGACTCCATGAAGGTCGATCGTATTTTGATAGATCTAGGGTCAGCACTCAGCATCATGCCTAAGACAATGTTGGATGCTCTGAAGATTCCAGTGCATAGCCTCTCCAGCACTATCACCACCATTCTGGGATTCAATCAGGGAAGAAGTGAACCTTTAGGTAAGATACGCCTAAAACTCCAAATCGGCAATCTTCGTACGAAGGTGACCTTCTATATTATAGACAACCATGGTTGTTCCTACAATGCTCTTTTGGGGAGACCATTCCTGCATGAATACAACATTGTTCCTTCTACTCTTCATCAATGCTTCAAATACGTTGATGACAAAGGAGAAGTCCAAAAAGAAGTTGCGGATCTCTACCCGTTTAAAGGCGTTGAAGCATATTGCAACGACGCTCGTATGTACAAAGAAGAGTTCATGAAGGTGGTCTTAGCCATGGATGGTGAAGAAGAACAGAAAGCAGTGCCCAGTGACACTCTCATCATACCTGTCAAAGGGCGTGCCTCTCATCCTCAATCCTCCAAACCACTAGTTATTCATCTGCCAGCCCAAAAGCAATCGACTGGTGATAATCAAGATCAAAGGGAGCTCAGCACTTTTGAGCCATTGGTTATCGACTTACGTCGTAACAAAGATCAAAAGGAGCTCATTTCTTCTGAGTCACTTGTTATCGACCTCCGTCGTAGCAAAGATCATAGGGAGCTCACCTCTTCTGAGCCGCTTGTTATTGACCTTCGTCGTAGCAAGCATCCTCCTCGCTCTTCTTCTCCTCCTCTTGTAATCGATCTGACCAAGCCGGCTAAGGCTAAAGGTCCTATTGTAAATATGGATGTACAAATCAATAAAAAAGCATCTACTTTCCAGTATACTGATGTCATTTATCATACTAAATGCTATTTGGATATGCTAGATAGCTTTCAGTCCTTTACAATAGGAGTCGTATAATCCCTTCATACGAAAGAATTATTTGAACATCCAGATGACTCATATTTTGTTGTCCCTTCTCGAAAGAGAGGCGAGAGTCCAATACTTTTTAGTAAAGGGCCAGAACAAAAATTCAGCTATACAGATGATAGCAAAAATAACGATATGGGACGTCTCCAACTTCGTCGTTATAGTCAACAACCAAAAGACATCATCCGAAAGATGGGTTATGACTTCAAGAATGGCCTCAATTACGGTAAAGGTTGACGGACTCCTATCCGTACGGTTGTTCCGAAGGGAAAGTCAGAGATGTATGGCAGCAGGACGAAAAGAGGTCTCGGATATACTTCACCTCCGGTTTTATCTCCAGCAGCCTCCGAGTCTGATAGTGAGGAGCGCTCTAACTCTTCTGAATCCAGATCTTAGGATTTTGACACCAGTATCGGCCAAGTTCATCGATTGATTGTATCTTCTAACATGGTCTCCGCTGAACTTCCAGAAGGTTATGACGAAGATTTCGAAGAAAATCCCGAAACAGATCCTTGGGCTCAACGAATGGATACCCAAGGGGAACTCCGATTCGAGCAACGGAAACCTCCTACCGAAGATCAATTGGTTCAAATTGACGTAGGAGAAAACGAATCACCTCGTCCAATATTCATCAGCAAGAACCTTCCAGAGGCGGATAAGCAAGAATTAATTCTTCTTATTGGAGAATACATTGATGTCTTTGCTTGGAGTTATAAAGACATGCCAGGTTTAGATCCCAAAATTGCCACTCATAAACTGAATATTTTGTCTAATGCAAAGCCAGTCAAACAGCAGCAATGGCGATTCAAGCCAGAAATGATGGACGCGATTGATGATGAAGTCAAAAAGCTCATAGCTTGTGGCTTTATTCGAGAAGAACAACATCCAGATTGGGTAGCCAACGTTGTCCCAGTTTTGAAGAAAACTGGCAAAGTTCGAGTTTGTATCGACTTTCGGGATCTTAATGAAGCCTGTCCAAAAGATGAGTTTTCTCTTCCTATTACAGACGTCATGATTGACAACACTTATGGGTTCGAAAGGATATCCTTCATGGATGGATTCTCCGGATACAATCAGATTCAGATGAATCCTGAAGATGAAAAACACACTTTTTTCCGTACTCCTCGCGGAGTCTACTGCTACACAGTGATGCCATTTGGTCTCAAGAACGCTGGTGCAACCTACCAACGAGCTATGAGTACCATCTTTCGAGATCATCTGCGCAAGACTGTCAAATGCTATGTTGACGATATTGCTGTCAAGAGTCGTCTAAAGGAAGATCACATCCAAGATTTAAGAACTATCTTCAATCTAATACGCCAACATCAACTTAAAATGAATACCACCAAGTCATTCTTGGGTGTCTCTAGTGGTAAATTTCCCGGCTTCGTCATTACCTCTAAGGGTATACACGTGGATCCCAAGAAGATCAAAGCCATTTAAGAGATGCGTCCTCCATGCAACCTAAAAGAGCAACGAGGATTCCAATGTCGACTTGCGTATATCAGGAGATTCATTTTAAATCTGTCTGGACGCTGCAGACCATTTACCCAGTTAATGAAGAAGGGTTTATCTTTCATTTGGACTGAAGAATGTCAACGAGCATTTGATGATATAAAGCAATATCTTATGAACCACCAGTGTTGGTGCCACCAATTTCAGGCATACCATTCTTAATGTATGTCCGTGCTATGGATCATTCATTGGGTGCTTTACTTGCCCAGAAGAACAAAGAAGGCCATGAACAAGCCATCTACTATCTTAATCGTACTATGATTGGTGCTGAACACCGTTATAGTCTGGTTGAGAAAGAATGTGTAGCTCTTATGTTCGCTGTTCAAAAGACTCGGCATTATATCATCGGCCAAACCATTCACGTTATTTCCCGAGTTAATCCTCTTCGGGTACTGATGAAGAAGCCTAGCACACTCAATTCTCGACTAGCTATATGGGCCATTCTGCTAGCCCAATACGACATGGTTTATGTTCCACAAAAGTCTGTTAAAGGTCAAGCACTGGCTGACTTTTTAGCAGCTCATCATGTTCCGGAAACATCTAAGCTTTATGATGAGATTCCAGACGAAACATTGGAATCAAACATGATCTCTGAAGAATTTCCTACCTGGCGTCTTTTCTTCGACGGAGCATTCCAGATCGGACCAAAAGGGACCATTGTCGCAGGAGTTGGGATTGTACTAGTCTCTTCAGAAGGATTAGCTATCCAAAGAGCTTATTCCTTAGATCAGCCATGCTCTAACAATGTGGCTGAATACAATGCCTTGCTTATCGGACTCCAATTAGCTAAACAGTTGGAGATCGAATATCTTGAAGTCTATGGCGATTCTAAACTGGTTGTCAATCAGGTTAGAGGAACATACGAAGTTCGCCATCAAGATCTAGTGCCCTATCATGAAGCTACAATTTACATGGCTACATCATTCAAGGCCTTCTTCATTGAATATGTCCGACGAGCTTGCAACACCGAGGCAGATGCTTTAGTTAATCTTGCGGCAGTCTTAGCAATTTCTATCAAAAGACAACAAGTGGTTGTTGTTTCCAATAGAGAGTTGTTCTGTGTGGAAAACAATCGTAACTTCGAGTTCAGTAATTTCGCTGAAATCAATGTTATCAATGAAGATTGGAGAGCTCCTTTCATTAACTTCGTAGTTCATGACATACTTCCTGAAGATCCTAAGGAGGCTACGAGTATTCGCCGACGATCTCTTCAATTCTACTACAATCAGACCACCAAGACTCTCTATCGACAGACTTATGACGGCCTACTTTTGCGCTGTCTTGCTGGTGATGAAGCGAAGCAAGTATTGCGTGAAGCTCACGATGGTGTTTGCGGAGCACATCAATCTGGCCCTAAACTACAAGATCGTATCCGACGAATGGGTTATTATTGGCCCTCTATGGTGTCTGATGCCATCGAATATGCAAGGAAATGTCGAGCCTGTCAAATCCATGCAGATTTCATCCATCAACCGTCAGAATTCCTTCATCCGACTGCTGCCTCCTGGCCTTTTGAAGCTTGGGGCATGGATATTATAGGTCCTATCAATCCTCCTTTTTCTAAAGGACATCGGTTTATACTAGCCATAACGGATTATTTCTCCAAGTGGGCCGAAGCTATACCTTTGGCTGAAGTCAAAACCAGCAGTGTTATCAACTTTGTCAAACATTATGTCATCTATAGATTTGGTGTACCTCGACGAATCATTCATGACAATGGACCTCAGTTCATCAGTCAAAAGTTCACAAGGTTCTGTGACGATCATCGGATCGACAATGTTGCATCGACAGCTTACAACCCTGCTGCTAATGGCTTGGCTGAAGCCTTCAACAAGACTATTATCAAGCTCCTTAAGAAGTTTGTGTCTACTAACAAACGGAATTGGAGTGAAAAGCTTGGAGAATGTCTATGGGCCTACCGCACTACGGTCCGTAATCCCACAGGCTGTACACCTTTCTCTCTGGTATACGGTTGTGAAGCAGTTCTACCCCTGGAACTTCAAATTCCTTCCTTGAGGATTGCCATCGCTAACGAACTTACGACAGAGAACAATGATCTTCTTCGACTTTAAGAACTGGAGGCGCTCGACGAGAAGCGACTATTGGCTCAACAACACATAGAGTTATATCAAGCCCGTATCTCGAAGACTTTCAACCGCAAAGTTAAAGTCAGAGCCTTTCAGAAAGGAGAACTCGTTCTTACAGTCAGACGTCCCATGACTATGACTCACATGAGCAAAGGCAAGTTCGATGCAAAATAGGAAGGGCCTTATATCGTGAGTAAAGTCTTCTCAAATGGAGCCTATTAACTCACAGAACTAGATGGTCGAGTTGCAATGATGCCCATCAATGGCAAGTTTCTTAAAAAATATTATGTATGAATGTAAAAAGGATTTCTTGTAAATATGATCAGACAGTTCACAAATAAAGTTTGATTTTATTTCATCATAAACGATGTTACATAATATCAAGGACGAGAATCACTATCATCCTTCTTAAAGACAGGACGAGGACCACTACCGTCCTTTTCAAAAATGTAGTCAGCAAAAGTGCCGAGAACATCCTTGCCCGATTTTACTAGAAATGCGTAAGCAGCCATCCTCATGGCCTCTTCTTCTTCAGTCTCCCCTGGGTCAACCAGGAAGTCCAAGATGTCCCTTGGTGGCTTGGGTGCATACGAACCTTCGCCCGCTTCCGTCTGTTTTGGCTGGTTTGGTTCGGCTGGACGTTCCTCCGTGATTTCTTCAACCTTCGGGACAATCTCAGCCTTCTTGGATGCATCTTCAGACGACATTTTTGTGTTGAAAAGTGAAAGTGATCATTCCGTTTAAATTTATGTTCTATTTATAGGCAGAGATTCTTAAAACATCGAAGCGATGCGTTCTTCACAACATTCATTCCATTCATTCGACGGTTCACCCATTCATTACATTCATTCGACGGTTCATCCGTTCATTACATTCATCTGATGGTTCACCCGTTCGTTCCATTTATCTGACGGTTCATCCGTTCATCCCGACGATTCATTTCGTTCACACATTTTGACGGTTCATCCGTTCATCTCGACGATTCATTTCATTTACGCATTTTGACGATTCATCCGTTCATCCACATCAGTGACTTGTCATGTATTTAATACCTCTGATTAAGTTATCTACCGAAATAATAATATTCAACAAATTATATTCTGCCATGTCCACATTACCTCTGAGCAGATATAATGAATATAATTATTTTCTAAATCAAGAAATATATTATGTCCTGAACCTCTGAATATATTTTCTATCGCTATTATTTATATCCATAATAGGATATGCAATAAATAATAGAGCCACAAAAATAATGTCTTTTTATTGATCAAAATAAAAGGCATTACAAAAAGACATATAACAAAGGAGAAAGTACAAAAGATTTCCTTTCACTCAATCGGTGGGGTCATTAGACTAGCTATCTGCTGCTTCAAGGTTTGAAAACGTTCTTCACGAGAATCCAGCACCCGCTTTCTAGCTTCATCCATTCCAGATTTATCATCAAATGTCGGCAAGGTCACTAGTCGGCGAACGATTTCATCTTGATGAGACGTAACAAACTCATTCTTCTCGTGGGTCAGAATGTCTAGTTGCTGAACTGCAGCTTGATGTTGTGTAGTCTCTTCCTCAAGAGCAAGTTGGACGATTCTCAACTCTTCTTGAAGTCGAGCAAACTCTACATTCAGTTCAGCAACCTTCTTTTCTTTCTCCACAGCAGCAGACGCTAATATCTCCACCTGGGAGTCATACTCTGAAGACTTTGTAATGAAAGTGTCCAAGAAAATCTTGAAATCAGCTTTCGTAACTTTGGCTTCTCGAGTCATCTTTTCAAACTCAGCATTCACCAGGGGCTCTACATCCCCCCGATTAAGATCTTTGTAGATCTTAATGGATTCCTTCAGCTCATCCAGTATATGTTCAAGATAGGCAGCTTGAGCTTCATCACCCTGACTTCGGATAGCGCCGATCAGATAAGTAGTTGGACTTCGGACAGTGATGAAGCCAACATTCTCTCTTTTCATTACCCTTTCTACTAAGGGTCCTAATGAAGTGAAGAAGAGGTTGGTGAAGGAACCAACTATAAATTTATTGGTAGCCGCTGCACTGGGTGTAGCAGCTACTCCTACAGAAGTTGAAGCATCAGAGGCCTGTAAAGGCGGAAGTTCGGCTTCTGGAACATGGGCTGAAGTCTCTCTGGACAAGGGAGCCATAGTGGAGCTAGTTGCCCCTTCCAGATGTTCCTCTGCGAAATCAAATAAACATCATCAGCTTGCCGTCATTAGCGATTATCAAAAAGGATCAAAAATAAGGGTAAGCTTACCATTGCTGGGTTTAGTGACCAAATTGTCATTTGTTGGCATAGGCTGCAGTCTCGCAGAAGTAGCTTCAGACATCACTGCCTGACTACTTCCTGCTTCAGAGCCGCCTGATAAATGACGGCTACTGCTAGCTATCGCTTTTGTCCGTACTATATCAGTGCATACTGGAGGAATTGGAGAATGTTGAATTTCTGCATGAATGAAAGTTAAGATGTCAGTCATTCAACCTATAAAAGAAGATTATCAATATCAGCCAATACCACTTGGTTCAGTGACAGTAGCTTCCTCCGGTGCTACGTCATTAACAGTGTTCTTTTCTTGGGATGCATGGGCATCGACATCTTCTTCCAGATTCAGATTGTCATCCTCTGTAGATGTTTCTTCATCATCTGCACCCTCTTCTCGTGCCTTCTCGCTATCACTTGCGTCGACTGGATCTATATCATCATTGAAGTCGAAGTCACAGTCTTCCAGGGCCTCGATCATCAATCGATCTTCTTCAGTCCGACGCGATCGTGGTGTAGCTGGAAGAAGGACAGTTTCCATTGCAAGTGTAGGAGATTGTATTACTTCGACGGATGATCCCGACTCATTGATTGGGGTTGGAGCTGCAGTTGCTTCTCTTGCTTCTGCAGCCCCATCCTTTATCTCTGCGGTCTCCTCTCTTGTCTCTGCAACCTGGTCTCCTTTCTCTGTACTGGAAGCTTCCTGCCTGGGCTCGGAAGCAGGTGTCGGAGAAGGCATCATAACGCCGGCGACAGCACTGATCAAGGCCGATGTATGAGCAGATCTCGGGGGAGTGGTTACTTTCTTTCTGAAAGCTAATTTTGTCCTGCGTAGAGGTTCTTCTGGGACCTCCGTGTCTGCTGCGTGTGTTTTTCTTTGGATGGAGGTAGGGGTTGTTGCCTCTTCTCTATGAACCGACTCGACCTGTTGCCGAGATTGTGAGCGAGTAGTAGACTTCTTCGGGAAAGTTGGCTTCCCTCGAAGCTTCTAGTGGCGCATCAGCTGGCTCGTGCTCTTCATCATTGCCAGGAAGCACCATAACAGGTGCTCCTTTCTTAAATCGAGTTGTCGTTGCAAAGCTGTCTGCTAGATTGAAGTTCTCAGCAAAGGTATTTGCTGATGTGTAAAAGATCGAATAAGTATATAGCATGCGAGGGCCACGATCGCTTCTTATCGGCATCGAGAATGTCGTCCTTGTGTCACGGGCATTATAATATGCACAAGCCCGGGCTCCATCAATTAAAAAACCTTTTTCCTGTAGGCATGTAATAGCATTACCTACATGAAATTGGTCATAACCGAATTGGTGTGCAAAATAGCTGGGGAGATAAGGCTCGAGATAACATTCTTCTTTGAACCGATACACCAAGTGGGATGGCCGAATTGTTCTCAACCAGTCGAAAGTTGTATGGCCCAACGGCTGCATCCTCATAGAGTCGACGAGGTTTGTTGACATGTGCTCATAACCAACTGGAGGAGGAACACAATAAAAGTTCCATCCCTTGCCGAGATTCAGAGTTTGTCGGCAGTCTCTCAGAGTGGTGTAGATCCACTTACATCCCAAAAATCTTTTTAAAAAGCTACCGTCCACTGCCTCCATGTTAGGATTCATCAAAAAAGGATGGTGTAAAAACAGCCATCCAAACAGATAGGTGTATGGCAGTTCCAGCCGAGAAAAACTTCCCTTCTTGCCTTTTCCTCGAATCATCGAATCAACGAAAAGGCGGAGGCCGGCATTCACCCTGCATGTCATTGCTGACAGCAGATCCATCCGGTAGCCGAAAACCAGACGGACAGTAGCAAATAGTACACCGCAATGGAAGCGGTCAACTGCACTGGACCCAGGAACGACATATCGTCGGAGCCAGTAAGTGAGGAAACCCGCCAGCTGGGCTTCCTTCGACATGGGCCTGTAGCCCATCCTCATGTAGCTTTCAATGATGTCGTCTTTCTTAAAAGGAGGATATTGAAGATCATCCTCAATCTTGATATCCATATCACCATGCGTCTCCATCAGCTCTATCACTTTACTATTGCTAAGTGGTCTGAAGAAGTTAGGATTGCAATTTTCGTGCTCCTTGGTCTTCTTCTCAATGATGTGGTTGAGGAAGAGATACGGCAACCATTTTGTGGAATAGCAGGTGCCGACTGTGCCACTCTTGTAATATAGAGAGCAAATCTTGTAGTGGCAAAGGAGTTCTTCAAAGACAGCTACCATATCAGCATTCTCCTGGCACAGTATGTCCAACTCATCGTTTGTTAGGACAAACTCTTCATAGGGGATATCCCCCATTGGCAGGTGAGAGATATACTTCATCTCGTGCAAAGCTAATCCAATCTCTCCGCGTGGCATCATAAAAGTCCCAGTCCTGTAATTGTATCTCTCCGCCAACGCAAGGAATAGGTGAGGATTAGAAGGGAAGCCGTAAACAGTGGCGTACACTGCATGGTACAGATCAATCTCCTTGAGCCGAGCTTCAAATTGGACCAATATCCAATTGGTTATACAGATCCATCTCTTATTATCCGGATTTACAAGACCTGTCAGCCGCAGATCTTGGTCCGGATACCTTCCCTCTACCTTCGTAAACTCATTTGCGAATATCGAAGTTCTCACTGGAAGTAGCAGGGAAGAATCTTTCGGCGGAATGCAACCGGGTTTTAATCCACTGAATAAGGAGCTATGACGCTCATAGGAACTGTAGAACATATCTTTGTGGTCTGGTACCTTCTTAACACAGATATTTTCCGCTCGGGCTTGCTGCAGCGGAGTTATGTCCCATTCCATTCTTCTGGGATAATCCGCAAAAGCATATCAGGACAAAGGAAGGCATCTGGAGACCTCTGGCATAAGTATTTTCTTCTAACCCCTCTAGAAAATCCTCTGTTCCATACGAGGTCTCGGTTGAGAATTCTTGTCAAAAGCCTCACCAAACAAGAACAGAGGCTTCTTATGGGTGACTGCGTCAGCAGTCTGAAGAGGCTGTCCGTTCATCAGACACAGTAAAGTGTCATTATCTTGTGCAGTCAGGATAGCCTGCCGAGAGGACAGTAGGGCATACTGAAGAAATGACACGTGCGAGAGATCTTCCTTGTATTCAGGTTCAGACAGGGATCCTACAAAAACCTCATAGTTGGGATCTTTCCTGAGGTTAACTGCATCAATAAAGAAGGCAAAGATCAGTATATGCAAAATCAAAAAGTTTCTTCAAAATATTATTAATTTATGCTGTGTGAAATAAGCTATCAGATTACGCCAGCACAGTCAGCTTGCGCAAGCTATCAGATTGCGCCAGCACAGTCAGCTTGCGCAAGTTATCAGATTGCGCCAGCACAGTCAACATGCACAAGCTATCAGATTACGCCAGCACAGCCAATATGCACAAGACGTTAGGTTGTGCTAACATACTTGCACAAGACATCAATTTGCGCTGGCACAACCGACTTGCACAAATCGATGGATTGCGCCGAACATTTTGTCAGCACTTTCCAACCGATTGCGCAAGAGTATAGTTTTCATAAAAATGAAAACTATTGTGTATGCAATTGAAACCCTAAACAGGGTGGCGCAAATACCATCAATCTCTAAAAAGAGAGAGGTATGAAGGTCTGAAAACATCAAAAATCCAAAAAAGGGTTTCGATTATGGATCGTCATTTCACCTTGAAGCGCAGGATGACCCGATACTCGTGGCACAACACGAGTCGAGGGTTCGGCGGAGGCCTTTCCCTTCTCGGCAGCTGATCGCTTGGGCACCATTTCTGTCGTCGACGAGAGGAAGAAGGAGAAGTTGGAGTAGGGCAGGAGCTTCTGTCTCTGGGGAATTCGAAAGCAAGTAAAGGTTGAAAGAAAGAAAAATGAAACTATTTATAGTTTCAGAAGTGTAACAGTCACCCCCAATTGCGCCAAAAAAGACGGAGCTAATTCCTCCAAACGCGCAATCAAAGCGCAACTTGCACAACTTGATTTTAAATTTAGAATTCAAAGTATTTCGAAACTTTGAATATTTTTAAATTTCGAAAACTTTGAAGGGGGTCTTGTATGTCCTAAAAATCAAGTTGCATCTATCAAATAGGCAGAGAATTCTCAACTGCACACCCTTAAAATGGACTACGCATGAAATAGATTGCACTACAAATCGAACGCGCGAGTTGAACTGCACTACCACCAGAGCGCGCTACGCTGACGTGGCAATGCCATCATTACCTGACAAAGATCGGATCTTCTGACAGCCTGACAGCCCAAAAAATAAGGAGTCTGTTCGTTTCTTGTGCAGCACAGCGCTCGAGAACAGCTGTAAAACTTCAGCACAATTTGCCAGTCCAACTGCAGCGCTGTTTGACCCAGCCTGAGTCCCAGTGCTATCCATTGAAGCACAGTCTGAAGCTAGCACTCTTCGGTTAGCACAATTTATCGAATAACTGACATTTATTACGTGGATTACATGCCATCAATTGCTTACCATGTGGCAACCGCCTGTACACGACCAAGCACATTTCAATCAAACAATGCCACGCGTCTGAATACAGTTAGCCCACGATCGAGCAACTGCCCAATAGGCCAGCGCAGTTTGCAGTCTGCGCAGTCTGTCGCCAACGCAATTCATCTTGCGCAATCCAGAATAACTACAAATGAGTTATTTCTAGAACTCTATAAATAGAGTTTCAAGTCCTTCATTAAACAGATCAGATCATTATTATCATCACAGATCAGGAGTTCTTGTCCAAGTGCTGCTGCATTCTTCAGAGGCTATCATCTTCAAAGTTCACATCGTCCAAGGGATAAAGCGATCGTCTTCAGATCGGATTCCTATAGTTGTACTTTTCCAGAATTCAATTGTAATCTTCTTACAAATTTTATGAAATAAAGACTTTTGTTTTTGCAAACAAGCACCCGAGGATCTTCCAGCCTTCCATCCAGATGGTGAACACTAGACGCAACCCTGGTAATGAGTGGGTTTTATTTTGCTCTCCCACTCTATTATAAATTATTCTTTTGAGGCGTTTAGCTGCCGAGAAAGTGTTAGCTCGTGTTGAATACCTTTATTTCTTGTCTGCCTAAGGGCTGTAACATGATTGACAAATCCTAGGGTTGATCATGTATGACTGAAACTCTTGCTAGTCCTCACATTTTGTACGACTAGCTTCATGATCATCTGTATATGAAATGTATAGGATGCATTACTATTGAATATCTGATGGTCTAACATCTTATAATTATTATTACTTGCATGAGATTGAGACACTAGGCTTGTTCTTGACCATAAGAGAATGATGGCTTGTAGATAAACTCTCATACATCTAGACAGTCGTGACCGTATATCGAGGTGGATTACACTTCTATATAAGTAGCTGGCTGTGTCTGTCCCCAGCTCTCCAGTATTCTGGTTCTGTGTCTGTCCTCCGGCCAACCCGCGTCGGCCACCCTCGACCCCAGCAGGCCGTGCCGCCTCCGCGCGCGCTTCCAGTGCCCCGGTGCCACCCCCTCTCGGTCGCCTCCCTTGGCCAGAGCCCTCCGGCGCTTTCCGCCCGCGCGTACCCCGTCCAGCCGGTCGTCCGGCCAGCACCCAGTCACCCGTGCCCTAGCTCCCGACTCCGCCGAACCCGATCTCCGGCCAACCTCCCTTGGCCAGAACCCTCCGACGACCTCGCCTCCAGCCCCCGTGCCGCCCCCTCTTCCCGAGCTCGGCCGATTCCACGGCTGTCCGCGCCCGGTTCAGCCCGCGTGCGCCCCACTGTTCTAACAGCGCTGTCCAGCGCTGTTCCAACGATTTCCACCGCTGTCCGCGAGTTTAGAATTTTTCCCGAGTTTGCGGGAACGTGGTTTTCTTTTCCTATTAACATCTGAGAGCTCTAGCCGAGCAACCCAAGGTATATCTCGTGTCCCCGTGTCCCTACCTTAGTGTCGATGATGATACGGTTCCCGATCCCATTACGGGATTCAGTTTAAGCGATTGTAGATTCGAATTTTCTGAATCCCATTTCAGAATAATTCGGTTCTGTGGATTCCGGTTTCCCAAACTTTATTTCGGAATTTTCGAATTCATTTCGGGAGTATTCTGTGGTTTTCGCTATATATAATTATGATGTGTTTTCGGGTTGGATTATTCTGTGTGGAATATTATTATGAATGATTTGGGTTGTTTTCCTGGTTCGGGATATTGTTTATGTTGACTTTTGGCACTGTCCCAAGATTGGGTTGTCCCAATTATAGAGGAGATGCTGCCCAAATTTTCGAAAAAGTTTTCAAAAATAAAGTATTTTAAAATGGGATTCTATTTTCAAATTCGGTATTTTGCAAACGGATTACAAAAGTGGTTTTGTCATTTTGAAAGTGGATTTTGGAGTTTCGTATCTCAGTTAGGCGACGACCATACCGGTTGAATGAGCCTCGGCGAAGCGCAAACGCTACAGGATTCCTGTACGTTGAGGCGCTAGCCAGCAACATGACGTTTGGACCAAGTCTGAGACGCATTTTACAACTATATTTATATTTATAATTATTTTTAGAACTGGTACTGCTATTAGTATTTTTGGTGCAGGGCTTCGGCCTACTGTTTGGACCGTTCGCGGCACTCAGAGCTCGCCTAGATGATTAATTAATTTATGTAAAAATTTGTAAAGGGCATAAGACCAGTTTTCTATTTTATTTCGCTGTGACCCTGTATTGTGTAGCATAGTTTTTATTATTTTTCTGGATGTTGTTTTCGTCGTCAAACGTATAGATTATAAAATGGATATATTTATTTTATAAAGAAAAATTAATAAAGTTTTCTCATAATAAATAATCTAGTAATTTAAGCAAATCACATGTTTTCTCATTTAAAAAAAAGACTAGTTTTATATATATATATTTAATATACAAAGTTTTGCAAATTAACCTGTAATTGCTATTTTTTTCCAATTAATCAGTAACCGACTTATTTAATTAAAATGATAACGAACGTAGATCGCGACGCTAGATTTTCGGTAGATTAATTAAATAACTTAAAACCTGACTAGAGTCTACTTCTAGAGATTGTAACTAGCACACCTAGAATGGTTTCATTATGGTTCTAAGCCAAGATTCACAACTGTAGGATCTCGGAGACGAACCTGACATTCTCCTCGGTACCGACCTTCCCGATCCAGTCAATTAACAGAGGCAAGTTACGGTTATGTTTTCTTGTATTTTATTTAGTAATCGTCTAGTGGCATGTTTAAACCATATTGCTACATGGAACCCTCTCCTAGGGTTCAGATATTGATTGATATTGATTGTGGGGATTGGGGGAATAGTGTAACGTTTATGGCCAATACCCCCCATATTGCATGATTGTGCGAGCTTATCCCTCTTACACACGGGAATAAGCCGTATCGCGTCGCTAGGACGCTATTGTATAACCCAAGCCGGTCATAGACGATTACACATTCAAATCACATTATTTTTAATCGTAGAATTACTGAAAAATATTGTTTCAACTGTTTAGCCTGCATTTTTCTATTATTACTTAAAATATGAGATACATATTCGTACTTGCTCCCTCCTGACTGGAGACAACATTTTTAGGTGACATTGAGGATGCTGAGCTATTGTACAATAGCTACTATGACCCGGTTTTCTACCATGTGGTGTTGCCAGAGTCCCCTTGGAGGACGCAGGACCTGAGGCCGACGAGCCGACCGCTTAGCTAGTCGTTTCCAGTTTTTTCTAGTTTTATTGTTTTGGAGTTTTGTTAGTTTTGAATTCAACACTTTATTTCAGTTCTTTCATTTCCAGTTGTACTTTTCAATTGTTGAATAAAAGTTTTAAAATTTTTGTATACTGAGTTATGACAAATGTATAGATGTTGTTGTGAATACCTGCATATAGAACAGCTTACTGCCGCCGTCTCACAACGGTGCAGGCTGGGCATGATCCGGTTCGACCCAATAATTTGGGATCAGGTCGTGACATGTTTTTAGTGGTGGCCCATGCAGGTCGTTCAAACAACAACTTAGGAAAACGTACCTAGAAACAATTAGAACACTAGAACATTAATTTGTCACAACATAGGACCGAAATATATTATAAATAAATATTTTTGTTTGTTATAGACTGGTGGGCTACCTTGCTTATGTTTTGTATCCTAAACCTTATCCAGCATAGGCCGATTGTATGGTGGACTATTTTACTATCTACTTTTCTTTCTAGATTTTATATATATTTTAGTGTCCCTTGGCTTTCAGAGGCTATTTTCCTCTTATCATACTCCAGCATTCCTTAGCGTCCATACTCTTTTGTTATTTTAGGATTAGATTTTTCCCAATCTCCTTCTTTGACAAACATACTTTATTTAGAATCTAGATCAAAACATACTTCTCTATCTTTATTTAGAATCTAGATCTATTTCACTATTTAGAGTTTCAAATTCTCCTTTAGCAAACTTGGTAAACTTTTATCTATCCAGAGTATTTTTACGACTAGTGAATCCAACCATTTATTTTGACATTATTTTTTCAATTGACTTTCTTGGGACCAATCCTGAACCAAATTCTTCTGGAACCATAAAGCCCCAAGGTTAATTATTAGTAAAAGAATTGGTTCAACTTAGCTTGTTCACGAATCTTCCAAGGAGGTTATTTTCCAAAAATAATTTCAAAATTGATTGATATTTCCTAAGATATTCCAAGACCAAGAATATCTTCATTTGTTGACTTCCTCCACTCAACCTGAAACCTTACTCTCTCTAAGAACTTCTTGATCAGTTCAAGGCCTAGAAAGCTTCCAAAACTCAATACTTTATTCTTGTTGATTATTATTAGATGATACCCTGTAGAGTTGTAATAAGATATCTTTTGAATTCATAAGAATTTGCTAAATCTTTCTGATATGAATCGACCCTTGATTACACTCTTTTTGGCAATGACTTTCACAAAGTCATGTTTCCCTTACAATACGATTTCTGAAAACTTAGAAGATTCTAATCTTAATAAGAATATATGGCGGTACTCATCAAAGAAATATTGGTGTTAAGATTTGAGAAGAATGAAATTCTGGTAAATCCTTAGATACGTGTTAGTGCTCGAGGTGATAATGACATGAGGAGTGAAATTCTAATCTGAATGAGTTACAGTGATAGGACAAGCGACTTATCGAGAAAATATATTACGGAGTGTAAAGGTAAAAAGATATATGGATATTTAGGGATCAAAATCATTTATGGAAAAGGCAGGGATGCAGTAACGATCAATTAATTATGTGACTTAGAGGTTGGAAAAAAAAGATAAATACAGAGGTGTACTTTAAAGGAATGACATATGGAAAAAAAAATGTACACATGGTAGGCGGAGCAAGAAAACTCAAGGTACAATTTAATTGAAGACAGCGATTGATGATGAGGAGATGAATCATGGTGTGTTTGAGTTTCATAAATAAGATTGTAAGTATTATAAGAGAAAAAAAAATGTGTACGATGAATTGAAACGTACCATCGATGGGTGAAACAAAATATTTGAAACTTGAGGACTACTCAATTGGGGATTGAAAATACAAATCGAAAGACCTAAATGTTATAAATAAGAGATCAAAGGATTAAGGGATGCAATGAACTACTCCTGAGAAGAAAAAAAAAATTTATTGGCTAAGTGATAACAACAAAATTAGAAGCTCAAGATCGAATAACCGAACTTCCATTTGGTCAAGGATTTTGAATCAAACGTTTAAATCAGGAGAGGTCAAAATGTACGTGATGGTGAAAATAGAAGTCTAAAGGAATACAAGATTGATGATGGATTAGACAGTTGCATAAGAACATCATTCACGACCAGTTTAATTTTGGAAGAATATTGGGTTGATTTTCTAGAACATTATTTTCTTTGAGATACCCAATTTTCAGTAACACTATTTCGTATGTATTCGTGACTATACATGGCTTTGCTTGACATGACAATTTAACCATTCCTTAGTGTGTCTTTTGCAATTCTTAGACTTTGCAGCACTGTTAGGATCATAGAGATGGAATATTGATAAAGATAGGAAGACAAGATGTGTAGGATCATGAATAAGTGAGTTGGTGACCATAGAGTAGTTTGGATAACGAAGTTAAAACATGATGTTTTGAGAATTACCACTAGAGGGAGAAGTGGTGCAAGAATCAAATTGATGATGAAAAATGGCTAATGATTGTAAAATTGATGACTGAGAAAATGTTTCATAACTGAGGTACCATTTTTTAGATATAACCAACAGTTGATGATGTCTTTCGTCCCATGACTTTCTGTTAGAATAAGACCCTGTTTTATTACCATTACAGGTGTAGCTAGTAGTATTTAAATAGTCTATAGAATTTCATTACGGGATCAGTGTTTATGAGAAGTTGGATTACAATAAATATTTGGATAAAATATGAATATTGGAAGAAATCTTGATCAATGAATGTAAAGTTCGGACATGATTGGAGGAAACTTATATATCAATCTTTGTTGTTGGATGACAAATTTGGTTTGACAAACTTTTGACAACAAGTTGGAAGAAAATTGCAATTATACGACTCTAAACGGTGCCATAACGGAAAAGTTTTAAATGACATATATTTGAGGAAGGACTTTCGTAACCCAGTTATTAAAAGAGTTGTTGCAACAAATTGATTAAAAAGACAAAATATGAGACTATAAATTCATCGATATGCGATAAAAGAGTTACTAATGCTTGATATTGAGTTAAAGGCATGACACCAAGTGGAGTGTATCAAGAATATTTTGGAGCGTATATAGCGACGCAATACGAAACTGGATCCTTGATAAATATTAAATTGATCGGTAAGGTGATACAAATTTTTGGAGAATAATTATGTGGGTTAAGTGACTTATTTTTGCACAAGTATCTTGTCGATTTATGATTTGGAAATACGAGCATGCTAAAATTAATTTTGCACAATTATTTCGGTGATTAACAATTCAGAAATGGAAGCAAACATTAAATTATGGACAATGGCCGTATTTCTAAGGAGGAAAGAATGTTGTTGCACGAATTGACTAAGATAGTTCTTTTGTAGCTGACTTAGAGATTGCCAACATTATTAAAGATAATCAAGGTAGTAATTGTAAAGGTCTGATCATCCCCAAACAGTACCCTTAAATTTCGAGGACGAAATTTTCTAAGGAGGGAAGGTTGTAAAACCCGCAACCTGATTTTCTGGAATTTTTGGATAAATTGGAATTATTGCATTTTTGGGATATTTGTTCGATTTTGTTTTGTCAGCATAGACCTGGATTCCCAGTTGGAGTTTTATTATTATTATTATTATTATTATTATTATTATTATTATTATTATTATTATTATTATTATTGTTGTTGTTGTTGTTGTTGTTGTTGTTGTTATTATTATTATTATTATTAGTCGGAATTAGAAAAAATATTATTTTTAAAATTATCATTTGATTTTTGATTGTGGCCATGTCCCCGATCCCGTACCCGGAGTCCGACCCCGAGTCCGGACACCGACCCCGAACTCGAACCTGATCCCAGTTCCGAACCCATTCTTCTACCTTCTTTTAAATTCTGATTATTTATTTAATATATTTTTAAAAAAATAAACCCCATCTGGCTTGGTCTCCTACGACCAAGCTACCCCCCTATTTTTCTCTTGCTACTTTTTCTCCTCTCCTTACAATTCACTTCACACTCCTTCTTCTCCTCCTTTTATTAAACCAACCACAATCACACCCCACCAGCATCACTCCCCTCACAACTTTTCCTCTCTCCCTCTCACACAAACCCTTTCCCTAGCTCCTCTAGAACCAACCCGGCGCCCCGTCCGCGCCTCCACCCAGTGCCCCGTTCCCGGCCAGCGCCCCGTCGGCCACCCCGGCGCCGCTTCCTTCGGCCAACCAGCGCCGGCCACCCTCGACCCCAGCAGGCCGTGCCGCCTCCGCGTGCGCTTCCAGCGCCCCGGCGCCACCCCCTCTCGGCCGCCTCCCTTGGCCAGAGCCCTCCGGCGCTTTCCACCCGCGCGCACCCCGTCCAGCCGGCCGTCTGGCCAGCACCCAGTCACCGGTGCCCTAGCTCCCGTCTCCGCCGAACCCGATCTTCGGCCGGCCTCCCTTGGCCAGAACCCTCCGACGACCTCGCCTCCATCCTCCGTGCCGCCCCCTCTTTCCAAGCTCAGCCGATTTCGCGGCTGTCCGTGCCCGGTTCAGCCCGCGTGCGCCCCGTTGTTCCAACAGCGTTGTCTAGCGTTATTTCGACGATTTCTGCCGCTGTCCGCGAGTTTGGGATTTTTCCCAAATCCACGGGAACGTGGTTTTCTTTTTCTATTAACATCTGAGAGCTCTAGCCGAGCAACCCAAGGTATATATCGTGTCCCCGTGTTCCTACCTTAGTGTCGATGATGATACGGTCTCCGATCTCGTTACGGGATTCGGTTTAGGCGATTGTAGATTCGGATTTTCCGAATCCCATTTCAGAATAATTCGATTCTGTGGATTCCGATTTCCCGAACTTTATTTCGGGATTTCTGAATTCATTTTGGGAGTATTCTATGGTTTTCGCTATATATAATTATGATGTGTTTTCGGGTTGGATATTATTCTGTGTGGAATATTATTATGAATGGTTTGGGTTGTTTTCCTGGTTCGGGATATTGTTTATGTTGACTTTTGGCACCGTCTCAGGATTGGGTTGTCCCAATTACAGAGGAGATGCTGTCCAAATTTTCGAAAAAGTTTTCAAAAATAAAGTATTTTAAAATAGGATCTATTTTCAAATTCGGTATTTTGCAAACGGATTACAAAAGTGGTTTTGTCATTTTGAAAGTGGATTTTGGAGTTTCGTATCTCAGTTAGGCGACGACCATACCGGTCGAATGAGCCTCGGCGAAGCGCAAACGCTACAGGGTTCCTGTACGTTGAGGCGCTAGCCAGCAACATGACATTTGGACCAAGTCTAAGACGCATTTTACAACTATATTTATATTTATAATTATTTTTAGAACTGGTACTACTATTAGTATTTTTGGTGCAGGACTTCGGCCTACTGTTTGGACCGTTCGCGGCACTCAGAGCTCGCCTAGATGATTAATTAATTTATGTAAAAATTTGTAAAGGGCATAAGCCTAGTTTTCTATTTTATTTCGCTGTGATCCTGTATTGTGTAGCGTAGTTTTTATTATTTTTCTGGATGTTGTTTTCATCGTCAAACGCGTAGATTATAAAATGAATATATATTTTTTTATAAAGAAAAATTAATAAAATTTTCTCATAATAAATAATCTAGTAATTTAAGCAAATCACATGTTTTCTCATTTAAAAGAAAAAGCCTAGTTTTATATATATATTTAAAATACAAAGTTTTGCAAATTAACCGGTAATTGTTATTTTTTCCAATTAATCAGTAACCGACTTATTTAATTAAAATGATAACGAACGTAGATCGCGACGCTAGATTTCAGGTAGATTAATTAAATAACTTAAAACCTGACTAGGGTCTACTTCTAGAGATTGTAACTAGCACACCTAGAATGGTTTCATTATGGTTCTAAGCCAAGATTCTCAACTGTAGGATCTCGGAGACGAACCTGACATCCACCTCGGTACCGACCTTCCCGATCCAGTCAATTAACAGAGGCAAGTTACGGTTATATTTTCTTGTATTTTATTTAGTAATCATCTAGCTGCATGTTTAAACCACATTGCTACACGGAACCCTCTCCTAGGGTTCAGATATTGATTGATATTGATTGTGGGGATTGGGAGAATAGTGTAACGTTTATGGCCAATACCTTCCATATTGCATGATTATGCGAGCTTACCCCTCTTACACACGGGGATAAGCCGTATCGCGTCGCTAGGATGCTATTGTATAACCCAAGTCGGTCATAGACGATTACACATTCAAATCACATTGTTTTTAATCGTAGAATTACTGGAAAATATTGTTTCAACTGTTTAGCCTGCACTTTCCATTGTTACTTGAAATATGAGATACATATTCGTACTTGCTCCCTCCTGACTGGAGACAACATTTTTAGGTAACATTGAGGATGTTGAGCTATTGTACAATAGCTACTATGATCCGATTTTGTACCCTGTGGTGTTGCCAGAGTCCCCTTGGAGGACGCAGGACCTGAGGCCGACGAGCCGAACGCTTAGCTAGTCGTTTCCAATTTTTTTCTAGTTTTATTGTTTTGGAGTTTTGTTAGTTTTGAATTCAACACTTTATTTCAGTTCTTTCATTTCCAGTTGTACTTTTCAATTGTTGAATAAAAGTTTTAAAATTTTCGTATACTGAGTTGTGACAAATGTATAGATGTTGCTGTGAATACCTGCATATAGAACAGCTTACTGCCGCCGTCTCACAACGGTGCAGGCTGGGCATGATCCGGTTCGACCCAATAATTTGGGATCGGGTCGTGACAACTTCATTGTAGACTTGTTCTTCTCATCTTCATGTCGTATGACGGAATATATTTGTCTGGGTGCAACTCCGAAAGTGGACAAGTCTTCGACTATCTTCTTCTCCGTATTGTTCAACCATCCGACATACGGATGACCCAATAGTGTTTCGGCAATCTCATGGTTGTGGGTTTCATTCTTCACTTCTACTGTCCACTTCCCTTCTTCTTCGTTTCTAATATGGATCGTGAATGGACAACCACATTTTCTTGTTCCAATATTTTTTTGGAAACTTTACTTTGGATAACTGTGTCTTTCTTGTGGGTTCTGAATACACCACCTCTTTCACATCCAACCAACACAGTTTGTCGTCCCGGGCGATTTCGGGCCGATCTGGATATCACTAGAACTATGTTGTTTTCCCCGTCCAACTTTTCGACACCAATGTACCGCACCGTCGCTTGATTCAAACCAAAGATCGGTCCAGAATAAATGGCCTACATCGACTGCAATTGGAGCAGGTACCGCAAAATCGGAAGATGTCAAATCCTACAATAGAACTTAAAAGTTAATAAAACTAAACAACTACATAAAGCATAAGTGAAAATTTATGCAATTAAATAGGACTGCCAGAGAGGAGGCAGTCCTTCACAATATGTAGGACTGCAGCAGGCCCAGTCTACTTATTGTGAAGGACTGCCATCTCTCTGACAGTCCTAATCTATGATCTGGACTGCCAGAGAGGTGACAGTTCTCTGTGTCACAATCCAATTTTTCACCCGATAAAAATTTAAAATTTAGTTACCAAGAGGGCTTCTGAAGCATCAAAGTGTTCTTCGGACGTTGCGGAAGAGTGTCTACAACATTTGATGACCCGGGTTCTTCCATGTTCAATTTTTTTCTACATTAAACACACAATTCAACTTTTATATGTGAAATTCATGTTTAAAACTTTAAACAAATATTAATTCGATGACTTACCAATAAATGGGAGAAGTCAATGACACTATTACTAGAAATTTTACCAACAATCCTCCCATATGTAGGTTGGAGGAAAATTTTGGCTAGGTTATATTCTATGACCTAAAATGGGGAGGAAGAGAAGAAAAGAGTTGAGGGAGAGAAGAAAAGAGTAGAGGGAGGAAGAGAGGAAAAAAAATAGAAAAGTTGTCTCTTATACCTAATGTTGGGCTGCCCCCAAGTAAAAAAAAACCGATGGCAAACTTGTAATATTTGCAAACATTTTTGGGCTGCCCCCAAGTAAACTTGGTGGTGCCCTTAGAAAAAGCCTATTCGATTTTGGAACGAAAATCGAACGGAACCAAATAAAAGGTTCGGTTCGATTTAAAATATTCAATTCGGTTTCAGTTTTGAAAATACTAAATTTTCTTATTGGGTTTCGGTCCAAAACTGAAAACCGATTTTTTTTACTTTATATATATATAAAATATAAAATATATTTATATATTTATATATATATATATTAACAAAAAAAATGTAAATAAACCGAAAAGTGAACCAATTTTATTCGGTTCGGTTTGAACCGAATTAACCAAATGCTCACCGCTAGGGAGGAACCGTTGGAGTTTCGGAGAGGCTTCTTCAAAAAAAATTGGGAACTCAAAAGAAGAGAAATTTGGAAGGGGCATGGAACTACACTTGTCAAATCTCTAAAGTTCCAGCTTTTACTCCCAACTACAACCAAACATGTCCTACACGTATTGGATGTCGTTGACAATGAAGATAACAACCAATATTTTATAATATGAAGTCTCGAAGGTCTTATTGTGAAAGAAATGGTTATTAAATGATTGTAATAGTTTATGACATTTGATATTGATATATATTTTTTGAGGATTATAAATATATTTATTATAGTTTCTTTAATAATAAGCGTTGCTCTTCTTAGATGAAAATTTTGACTACGCCTCTGTTGACGTGGCAAAAGTTATAAAAAATATTATGAAGTTAGATTTTTAGTTTTAGACAATGCACTTGATAGTGTCTTCAAACCAACATCATCAATTATGAATAAAATATTTTTAAAGAAAAGAAAGAAGATGAGAAGTTGTATTGAAAAATTGAAAAAAGAAGAAGTAATCTTGAGACTTTTGCGTGGGAGAAGACACTTTTACTTCATTGTTTTTTTAATATAGTCTTGCCACCTAGGAAAGACGTGACAATTTATGACTGAGAGATTGCTCGTTGAAGATATTTGATATGTTTCTTTTTTATAATTTAAAATCTCATAGATTGCGAATTAAAATAATTTGTCGTAGAGAGAACGACTTCCAGAAGAGAAAAAATATTTTCGTGTGGGAATAATTTAATTATTTTCAGTAATAGTTTGGCTGAAGATGATTTGGTTTACCAAAAAAATCAATAGTTTTTGCCTCCTAGGAAAGACATTGTAATTTAGGACTGAGAGATTGCTCGTTGAAGATATCTGAATTTTGTTGACAATTTAAAATCTTATAAATTAGCAATTAAAAATTTCTGTTGTTGAGAGAATTAACTACATCCAAAAGAGAAACAATATTTCCTTGTGAAAATATTTTAATTATTTCAGGTAAAGTTTTTGTCAACTAATGGTTTGACTGAACAAAACTTGGATGGATGATTTGATTTACCAAAAAGAAGAAGTTAATATATGTTTTTAGTTAAAACATTTTTTTAGGTTTTCTAGATTTGACCTTTTGTGTTTTTACAAAATAGGATGTTTCGAGATAACTATTACGAGTATAATTGTTATCACATTGTTTTTTCTTGGTTTTTTCTAAGGGCACCATCAATTTTACTTGGGGGCAGCCCAAAAATATTTGTAAATATTACAAGTTTGCCATCAATTTTTTTTACTTGGGGGCAGCCCAACATTAGGTATAAAAGACAACTTTTCTAAATTTTTTCTCTCTCTCTCTCCCTCTACTCTTTTCCTCTCTCCCTCAACTCTTTTCTTCTCTCCCTCTACTTTTTTCTTCTCTCCCAACATTTCTAGGTCATATAATTAAACCCTAGTCCAAATTTTTTCCCAAATTTTTCTTCCTTTCTTTCCGAGAATTATCTCCAAAAAAAATTCTCCTATCTCAATCATGTTTGGCACAAATTTTTCCCCAAATTTGTCTAAGATCAGCTACCAAAAAAAGTTTCCACTCATACGCAAAATCAGAAAACATAAACATAAATATTAGGTTTAGAATCACTTTAGGATTCATGAATGAATTTTTCGAACATGATCTCGCATATTTCTTAAAACCCTAACCCTAGAACATGATAAATCGTTGTGGCCGTTCGGCTGCTACAGTCGTGACTTACAATATTAGGACTGCCAGGATTGTGGCAGTCCTAATATAAAGTAGTACTGTCAGACTTTCTGCAGTCTTACATTAAGTTAGGACTGCCAGGTCCCTGGCGGTCCTTACTTAATAAAGGACTGCCAGGGTGTTGGCAGTCTTGTATAAAACTCTCTGTGAAGAGAGTTTCATACCCAAACTCTCTTCACAGAGAGTTTGGGTCAGGACTGCCAGCCCCCTGGCAGTCCTACTTGTAAGTCTCTGTGATGAGAGTTTTGAAACTCTCTATCACAGAGAGTTTCAATTAGGACTGCCACCCCCCCTGGCAGTCCTACACAAAAGGAGGTCTGCCAGGGTGCTGGCAGTCCTAATTGAAACTTGCTGTTACTTCTAGTTTCAATTAGGACTGCCAGCACCCTGGCAGTCCTAATTGAATGTAAGACTGCCAGGGGGTGGCAGTCCTATTTGTAAGCCTCTGTGATGAGATTCAGTTTGAAACTCTCATCATAGAGTTTTATAAATTGTTATTCTCCTGTGTTTTAACATTTGAATGGCCATTCTCCGGATAATTTAGCACGGAGAATGGTCATTCTCCTACGTTTTAACACTGGAAATGGCCATTCTCCGTGTTAGACACGAAGAAATGGTCATTCTCCGTGTCTAACACGGAGAATGGCCATTCTCCTGCATTTTAACACTGGAATGACCATTCTCCGTGCTAAATTACACGGAGAATGCCCATTCTCCGTGCTAAATTACACGAAGAATGGCCACTCCGTCTTAATTTACACGAAGGTGTAATTTAGCACGAAGAATGGCCACCCTCATGCGAAATTAACATTCTTCGTGTTCTAACACGGAGAATGGTCATTCTCCTGCATTTTATGGTCAGTTGAAACTTTGGAGGGCCATAACTTTTGACTGGGAGGTCGAAACGAGGTCCAGTTTGTCGTAAAATGAGCGTATCTTTGAGGAGCCTGAGATTAACAGCTTCTTCGTTAGACGGCCTTCTGAAATTTTAGAATCGCAAAAAAATGATGTTTGGACCTCCGTTTTAGCACTTTTGCCGTTTGTCTCGACATTTCGTAAATTTTCCCTTTATAAATAGGACTGCCACCCCCTGGCAGTCCTACACAAAAGGAGGACTGCCAGCAGCACCCTAGCAGTCCTCCTTTTGTGTAAGACTGCCAGGGGGGTGGCAGTTCTAATTGAAACTCTCCGTGACAGAGAGTTTTAGTTTCAAACTCTCATCACAGAGAGTTATAAATAGGACTGTCACCCCCTGGCAGTCCTACATTAAATTAGGACTGCCAGGACCCTGGTAGTCCTACATAAGTGTAGGACTGCCAGGGTGCTGGCAGTCTTGATACTAAATCAAGAATATCAGGAATTGGCCAACAACTTAAGTTTTCAAACGTAAATAACAACTACATATCAGACAACTACATATCCAACAAGTACATAAATAATAACATAAATCACAACTACATATCAGACAAAATATCCAACTTCAAAAAATAACATAAGTGTCAACTACATATCCTTCAAAAGTCTGTCCAACAACTTAAGTTTCCAAACAACAAATATATTCTTCAAGTTTCAAACAACAAAAATATCTTTACGAAAATATCCAGATTACATCCAACTAATGATCATTCCACATCTAACTACATATCATGTCGGGCCTTTGAACGAGACTCCCTATTATTCATGAAGGGAAACTCGACCACGTCATCGATGCGATCAAGCTCGTTGGCGACCGCGACACTAGTGTCACTTTGGCAACCTCTCCGGAGTGTCTGGGCCAATTCCTTCACCTTTTGAGACTGTAAATGAAAGTATAAGTGAATTAAGTCTACAACATAAAAATCTCAGTCTAATTACAAATACGGAACTCACCATCCTCACCAACTCAGCATACAAGATGTTTTTGGAAGGAAGAGCTCCAATTGCTCTGACGGCCACGGGACCCGAATTTGTAGGGACATGCAGTCCTCCCCCCCCCCCCCCCCCCCCCCCCCCCCCCCCCCCCGTATATGAGCATCATGCAGTTATCCACCCCCCTCCATATGAGCAACATAGAGTACCAACCCTCCCCCCTCCCTCCCCCCTCATTTCCACCCCCATATCTCATTACATTAGGACTGCCAGGCCTGTGGCAGTCCTAATGTAAAGCAGGACTGCCACAGTCCTGGCAGTCCTCTTTCACAAGAGGACTGTCAGGACTATGGCAGTGCTGCTTTACATTAGGACTGCCACAGGCCTGACAGTCCTACTGTATTCAAATCCGACTGTTGCAGCCGAACGGCCAAAACAATATACTCGTTTGTCATCTTCTAGGGTTAGAATTTCAAGAAAAGATGTGGATTTGTCGTGTTCGAAAATTCCTTTCATGAACCATAAAGAGATTCTAAACCTAATTTATCAAAACTTTTTAGAGAATTAAAAATATTCTAGGATTTTGAATAGAGTGTATAAAAATCTTGAAGAAATTAGAGAAGAACGTACCTAGATTCCGGTTGCTTCGACTTGCGTGTCATCTCTTTGAATCTACGAATGTTGTTGAAGAAATCTTGGTGGAGGAATTGGGAGTGGAGTGGTGGAGGAGAAGAAAGTAGGGTTTTGGGAGAGGGAGATGGAGAGTTCTCTTTTTTTCTTTTGGTGGAGAGAGAGTGTAAAATGGGTTATGGGAAGGAATGAAGGATTTGGGGAGTTGGGCTGCCCCCTAGCAAAATTTGGGTGCCCCCTAACAAAATCTCCATCTTCTTGGGCTGTCCCCAAGTAAGGGTTGCCCCCTAGCAATAATGGTGGTGCCCTTAGAAAAAAATATTTTTTCTTTAGCTAAGGTGATGGAGTATTAATGATACAAAGGAAGTTGCAAAGGAATTCCTTTTATAATTCATGCAAATTGGATATTGAACACTAATAGTTTAAAACGGGTTATTTATAAATACCTCCTATGGTTTGTACTTTGTACGCATTTTAGTAACTGTCCTCGTTGTTTTAAAAACAAAGAATACCTCCTCCCCGGGTGCTTAATTTTTCACTCACTTTCTTCTATGCACTAGGGGGTACAATTACCAAAATGCGTACAAACCATACGGTTCGCCGTTGTCGGGGATCGAACCCGGGTCACCCGCGTGACAGGCGGGAATACTCACCACTATACTACAACGACTCTGAATGGTCAACTTCAACAAATTGTTTAATATGTTTATTAGTTTATGAAATTCGAAACTTTTATATACTTTGTAAATTATTATGGTTTGAAATAAATTTTGTAGTTGTTTATTGAAACAACAACTTCTCCCAAAAAATGGCTGCCACCTACCTGCGGAGCTATCAAGATCAATGTAGATGGAGCTACCTCCTCCACCAAATTTGTAGCTGCCACGATAGCTAGAGATCACAATGGTTACTGCATTGCAGCCTTAACTTGGATATCTAGTTGTCCCCTTCTATCCGGGCTCAGCATCGAGACGGAGTTACAGGCTTCCAAACTTGGTATTCAACTTGCTAAGGATTTATATGTCCCGGTGGCCGTAGTCCGTTGGAAACGGTGGAACGAATTCGAGTTCCTTTGGAGGCAGGGCCGGCCCTGGGGTAAGCCTGACAAGACTTCGGGCTTGGGCAACCCCCCTCCATAGGGCAACCCCCCAGGCCATTTAGTTTTCTTAGGACCGGTCCAACAAAAATTCAAATTAAACATTTATCTTTCAATAAGGGTAAAGGGCAACAAAAATTAGCTCCGGCTAAGGCAACCCAAACCGCGGGACCGGTCCTGTTTGGAGGCATATCTCCAAACACCATTAAGAAGTAAACACCCTAAAAAAAAATAAACTTGCTAAGGATTTATAGATTAGTATAAAAGGTGATGCTGGGGAGGATGAGTTAATCCCTGGGCAGTTGAGGGCATGGGCGGATCCCGGCAGACAAAAAAAATATATTTTTTTTTCCTTTTTTTTCCATTTTTTTTTTAGTTAAGTCTACATCTAGCCCACCACCCCAACTCATTTTAGTCCATCCGAGTGTGCATTTCTGGATCCGTCCCTGGTTGTATGAATGCAGTAGATGATAGGCTTGCTTATGAAGCTCTTATGTTTGAAGTGAGTAACAAATTTTAATTCCCACCCTCTTGTATCCAACAGTTGGTTGCAGCTGATATTGTAAATTGTAAAACTCTTAATATTTCCCTCAAAAACAAAAAACAAAAAAACTGACTAATATAATAAAAAAAATATCATATTAATGATTCTATAAATTTGGTAATATAATCAAAATAATCCTATAACAAATCAAGTTTATATTTCTATTATGTTATAGTAGAAATATGATCTTAATAGACTGTAGAAATTTAATTGTCATAATCAAAATAAGGTATATTTAAAATTTTCTGGACTTACAATAATTAACATATAGAGCTTGTGTGCCACTACAGGTGGAACGTGTGAAACAATTTAGAATTCCCCTTGTCTATTAACTATTTATTATTATTTTAAATAAAATCCCAATTTTGTGAGAGAAAAAGAAAACAAAGCTTCATTCTTCCCCCTCCTGGTTTCTACTTTAGATTTAATAACATACTAATATTGATGTTCTTTTCTTATCACTAGGATTCTTGAAGAGTGTTGTAGATCAGATCAATGGACTTCTTCTTCAAATAGCAAGAACTTCTTGTTAATGTTCTTCTCCTTGCTCTCTTTGTTCATGAGCACATCCGAGGGGCGGAGATAGCTCCATGGATGCCACCCCGAAGCTCAAGTCAAGTCGATATTAAGGTGGATATTTAAACTTATAGAATTTTAGGATAAAAAGTGAGCGTAGATCTTTTTAGAAGACAATATATAGGACTTTATTGGTAACCCTTGATAATTACTTGCTTGTTTATTAAGTCAAGAATGCCTCTTTAGCAAACAAGTTTGACTTGTCCTTTAACGCAAAGTACAACATCATGTTTGGACTAGGTTTGTAGAATCAGTGAAATTAATGAATGAGATGAGATATCCCCATAATCTTATAAATATTTGATCATTATCTTAATGATATACTCCATGATTTGTCTGTTAGAGGATTCATGTTTGGACCTAAAGTTTGTATCCAACAAATTCGAAGCGGTCGTGTGTGTGTGTGTGTGTCTCTATATATATATATATATATATATATATATATATATATATATATATATATATATATATATATATGAGCGGATCAAAAGCTCCCAAAATTTTCCTCACTCTAATTCGTAATATTAATGTTAATGTTAATGTTAATATTAATGTTAATATTAACATTAAATAATAAAATTAACATTAAACTCAATATTAAAATTAATATTAATATTAACATTAACATTAATATTAACATTAATATTAACATTAACATTAATATAAAAAAATATTAACATTAACATTAATATTAACATTAATATTAATATTAATATTAATATTAATATTAATATTACGAATTAGAGTGAGGGGTTTTTTAGAGAATTTTCTAAGGGAGACTTTTGATCCGCTCCCTATATATATATATATATATATATATATATATATATATATATATATATATATATATATATATATAGGGAGGGATATTGTACCAAATTTGTTGCATCAATTATTGTACCAAACAATCTCAACCACACATTTATTTCAATCATGTGGTTATAAAACATGCTGACGTGGCAACAACTTTATGGAATGCTTTATAACCACATGATAGAAATAAATGTGTGGTTGAGATTGTTTGGTGCAACAATTGATACAATAAGTTTGGTGCAATATCCCTTCCATATATATATATATATATATATATATATATATATATATATATATATATATATATATATATATATATATATATATATATATTTTGAAACCAGGTAAATTATTTCTGGAATCGCTCCCACTGGGATTCGAACTCCTGACCACTCGGGCCGCATGCATCTCTCTTAACCACTAGGCTAGAGGTCATCTGCTATATATATATATATATATATATATATATATATATATATATATATATATATATATATATATATATATGTCCTATGTCGAAGTCGAGCAACAAGTTCGGGCCACGACTTTCTTGTAAATAGCTTGGTTTTGTGCTAAATTTATTAATATTCATAAAAATAGAGCTCTGGAATTAAGGCTCGATCTTAGCATCTGGCTACGAGACTTTTCAACCTTCAGCCTTGGGCAACGGAGAAAACTTTGATACAGAAGGAAGTATCAAAGTTTTGATATCTCATTTGTATGACAAGTGGGCTCCTCTATCACTTCGTAAAATGTGTGGACATAAAGTTTGAGGATGGATCCATTTGTCATATAAAGGAGGTATCAAAAATTTAAATCAAAATTTTACACTTGGGCAGCTAAACCTCTAACGTTAAGCCTCCTTGGTTCAATAGAAGCTATTTATCTTCACTTTTTTAAAATTGTAGACAACTATAGTGGTGGGACCTAATGCCGGCTCGGAGGGTTGGGTTGCCCTATTCTAGAGGTAATTTTCGTTGTCCCTTGATCCTTATTGTCAGCTGGCCCTTGTGGTCATCTATGATCCTGATCTTTGGTGGAATCATGTTGAGCCTGGAGGATTGCCCTAGCATTGGAGGGTGCCCAAACCCCAAGGCTTGTCCGGCTTACCCCAGGGCCGACCCTGGTGGGACCCGTGCAACATAATTGGATTGCCCATGCATCGAGGGTCGATTCCCCTGTCTTTTGGGGTCCCAAGTGGAGACGTTGAGTTCCATCTTTAGAGTTGTAAAATCCGCAACCTAATTTTCTGGAATTTTTGGAAATTGCATTTTTGGGATATCTGTTCGATTTTGTCTTGTCAGCATAGACCTGGATTTCCAGTTGGAGTTTTATTATTATTATTATTATTATTATTATTATTATTATTATTATTATTATATATTATTATATTATTATTTAGTCGGATTTAGGAAAACACTATTTTTGAAATTATCGTTTGGGTTTTGCTTGTGGCCCTGCCCCGACCCCATGTCCGGAGTCCGACCCCGAACTCGAACCAGACCCGGTTTCCGAAACCCAACTCAGCCCGAACCGTCCTTATTTTTCTTTCTTTTAAAATTCTAATCTATATATATTAATTTTTAGAAGAAAAAAAATGAACTGACTAATTCCTAATTTTTCCAATCCCCATAACCTGTTCCCAACCCCCCCCCCCCCCCCCAGGACCTGGACCTCACGCACCCTATTCTTTTGGATCCCACAACCACTCTCCTCCACAACTCCCATTTCTTTCCTCCTTTTAATACACACCACTACCACTCATTTCCTCATCCTCTAATCCCCTCCCTCCCACGAGCAAGCACAGCACGCTTTTTTCCCTTCTCCTTAAAAACACACCACCACCACCTTTTCCCACTACTTCCTCTCCCTTCCTCTCATTACTTCCCACTCACCCACTCACTCTCTCTCCACCGAGCAACTCCTGAGCGCCGCCCTCTAGGCCCGACTCCGACGCACCTCCCGCCGGACCCCCCTTGGTCGGTCGTGCCCTAGCGCCGCCCTCCAGCGCCCAGGCCAGCCGAGCCCGGCGACCCCGCCAGGCCAGCCCGGCGTTCCTCGCCACCGTCGCCCGCCGTTCCCGGGCCGCCGACCCCCTTGCGCGCGTGACCGGTCCGTCCAGTTGTTGTCCAGAGTTTCCCTGTCTCCGGCGAGCTTCCGTGCGCGACCTGTTGTCCGATCCCGAGCTTCGGTTATGTTTACGCAGCCGTACCCCGACGAGGCGTGTCCCGAGTCCGAGACAACCCTTCGGATTCCGTCGATTTGGATAATTTCTGGATAATCACAGTAGTTCGTCCCTCCCAACGTGTCTATGATGATAAATTGGTCCCGAACTCTCTACGAGAATTCGGAATTTTGCTACGTTATGTTTCCGGGAATTTCGGAACCATTCTTAACTTTTTTTTCTGTGGTTTTTAGTTGCTGTTGATTTCGGGTTTTCCCGAGAACTCTTCGGAAAGAGTTCTGATGGTTTGGGATTATTTCGGGATTTCCGAACTTTCTTCGAAAATATTCTGGATTTTATTTGATTGTTTCTGTGGATTTTCTGATGTTGGTTTTATTGTTCCGTTGAGATAAATTGATGGTTTATGGTGTTGTGGTGTTCCTGGATTAGTATTCGAGATTTCCGATTTATTTCGGGTTTTCTGAATTCATCTCGGGAACGTATTCTCTGTATATAAAGTTATATATATTTGGTTTCACTGGTTTGGGATTTATATTGAATGTTGAGGCACATTTTTCCAGTTTTGGGTTATCCCGAAAATAGAGGAAGTGCTGCCGAATTTTTCTATAAAATTTAATTATATAATTTTAAAATGGTTTTTCGGAAAAGAATATTATTTTGGATTTTTGGGCGACGACCGTATTGGTCAATGGGCCCTGGCTAAGTGCAAACGAAACCGGTTTCGTCCGGACGTTGAGGCATTAGCCTATATGACGATTGGACCAATATCTGAGACTCACTATTAAATTTATTTTAATTATTAGTTTTATTTATAATTAAATTGTAGGAAAGATTTTAGGACTAACCCAAGTTACCCAAGTTTAGTTCTTATTTAAATTCATTTGTCTGTAAGGGCATAAGCCCATTTATTTTCTGTAATTTATAATAATTAGTAATGTGGATATGATTTTCTGGTGGATGTCCGAAAGCGTAAATTTAGGAATACTGATAATAATAATATTTTAGAAATTCATGTTATTCTCATTTAAAGAAAAATGTATTTTTATAGATAATTATAAATACCAAGTTTTTCCGAATAAACTGATAAATACAAGTTTTTCCAAAATTAAATATAAATTGATGTTTCATAATTACAACGCACCTATAATCGCGTTTTGTTCGTGTTAACTAAATAAAGATTAAAATTGATTAGGACAAAACTTAGAGATTGCAACTAGCATAGTTAGCATGACGATTTTGGAATCTGAGATGAACTTCTCGACTGTAGGATTTCAAGGATGAGGCTAATTTCAATCCTGAAGTCTCAACCCTTCAAGTCCAGTCCAATTTGAGGCAAGTACATTTTGTGTTAGTTTACAATTATTTAATAATCGTTTTATTGCAAGTTTAAACCACGATGCAACACGAAAATCTCTCTGAGAGCACTGACTGTAACTACTGTAACTGTTTGGGGACTGGGGGAGTAGTGTAATGAGTATGACCACATCCAAAGTAATAATTTAGAACTGTATTAGTTTACCCCTCATACACACGGGGATAAGCCATATCATTCACTGTACAACCCAAGCCGGTCATATTCATTGCCTATTCACATCACAATGTTTTAACTGCTGGAGAACTGTTTATTTTCAAATTGTTTAAAAGTACATAATTCTATTATTATTTTAATTGTCAAATTAGCATGAATTGTACTTTGCTCACTCCTGACTGGAGATCCAATATTTTTAGGTAACACTGATGAGGCTTTGTTCCGCGATATTTCCCGGGGTCCCAACTAGAGGACGATGACTTCGAGACTGATAAGTTGTTTACCTAGAATTTTTTTCTTTCTTCATGATGTATGTAGAAAATGGATTTAAGTTGTATCTTTCATTTCATTAGAAAAGTTTTTAAATTCGGAATAATAAATTGTGGTAATTATTGTGTTGTTGATATTACATGCAAATGGATACAGCTTACTGCCGCCGTCTCAACAACGGTGCAGGCTGGACATGATCCGATTCGACCCAATTATTTGGGATCGGGTCGTGACATGTTTTTAGTGGTGGCCCATACAGGTCAAATCAACAACTTAGGAGAACCAACTTAGAAACAATTAGAACACTAGAACATCAAATTGCCACAACATAGGACCGATATATATATGTTAAATATTTTGTTTGATTATAGACTTGTAGGCTACCTTGCTTATGTGTGCATCCTAAACCTTCCAGAGAATGGCCATTGACAAGACCAATCCTGCTGGCGATGAGGTGTCATCTCCGAATCATACCCCATCTCCTCAACCAAGTCCAGGATTTATTCCCTCGCAGCTGATTGACCGTCCCCATAATGCATCCAGTAAAGTTTTCACTACACTGGCGATTCCTACCTCTTATCAAACTGAGTTGCATTTCCTTTGTGAAGTACCCATTCCTGTTGCTCGACCAGTACCAGCAAATACCTCCCAAATGGTTGCCCTATTTCAAGAAATCCTGGAGTTCCAGAAGGCTCAAGCTGAAGCCCAGCAGGAACAGATGAATATCACGAAAGAAGTCATGAAGAACGTCAATGATGTAGCCTTAGCTATCTTAAACCAAGTGGGAGCGAAACCTCGTCCTAGGAGGGATATCCCTGAATCTAGAAGATATTTGAGCCCTATCCGACAGTCATATCGTAAGAAGCTTTTGGTTTGTGACTACTGTAAAAGGCTTGGTCACCAAGCCAATATTTGTCGCAAGAGATTGGGGAAATATTTGGCATGTGGATCTGCTGAACATCGGGTAAAGGACTGCCCCTTATTTTTTCATCAAACCAGAGCACATATCCCAGCAACACCTGTTAGGCCACAACCTAGGGACTCTCTTCCTATCCAGCAGACCTTGCCTCCTACAATAAGGCATAATGCAGACTCGAGGTTCATAGAAGATGAAGCAGTTGGAGACTGCTCATGCAAGAGCCAGAACCATGAAGAATAGTACCAAGGACTGTTGAATAGCATTATCTAATATTATAAGAAGTTGTAACAGGATGTCCTTAGATCAATTATGAGAGTTTTTGCTGTAATTATCTACATGAATAAAATTCTTAGTTACACCTTTATGGTAGATGTTTTCCCTGATAGTCTTCCCGGATTACCCCCAGATCGAGACATAGAGTTCACTATTGACCTAGTCTCCGGCTCTTCTCCTATTTTTAAGGGATGCTACAGAGTCAACCCGAAGGAGGCCAAGGAGATGAAGGACCAGATCAATGAACTGAAGGCTCTGAGATTCTTTCGAGACGGAGCTTCACCCTGGGGAGCACCTGTCTTGTTTGTGCCCAAGAAGGACGGAACAGTACGGATGTGCATCTACTACCGGGCGCTGAACAATATCACCATCAAGAACAAGTACCCTCTGTCCCGGATCGATGACCTATTTGATCAATTGAGCGGAGCCAAGGTGTTTTCGAAGATTGATCTTAGATCTGGCTACCATCAGATCAGGGTGAGGAAGGAAGATATTTCCAAGACGGCATTCAACACCAAGTATGGGCAGTTTGAATTCTTAGTCATGCCGTTTGGACTGACGAATGCTCCTGCGGTGTTCATGAACCTTATGAACAAGGTTTTCCATGAATACCTAGATCAAATTGTCGTTGTCTTCATCGATGACATTCTGATCTTTTCAAAGATGGAAGAGGAGCACGAAGAGCACCTCAGGAAAGTTCTGGAAACTTTGAGGAAGGAGAAGCTGTATGGTAAGCTTTCCAAATGTGAATTATTTCTAGACAAGGTGAATTTTCTTGGCCATGTTGTCACAGGAGAAGGAATTTTGGTGGATCCGAAGAAGATAGCCGTTGTTGAGAAGTGGTCTACCCTAAGCTCAGTTGATGAAATCAGGAGTTTCTTGGGCTTGGTTGGCTACTACCGGAAGTTCGTGAAGGATTTTGCCAGAATTGCTGAGCCGATGACGAAGCTCACTCGGAAGAATGAAGAGTTCATCTGGACGGAAGATTGCCAGGCATCATTTGAGGAGCTGAAGAAGAGACTTACCACTGCACCAATCCTTGCGCTACCCGCAGGAACTGGTGGTTTCTCAATCTACAGTGATGCCTCAGGTAAAGGACTGGGTTGCGTTCTTCAACAACATGGAAAAGTGATTGCTTATGCATCTAGACAATTACGGACTCATAAGAAGAACTATCCCATACATGATCTGGAGCTTGCGGCAGTCATCTTTGCTTTAAAGCTATGGAAGCATTATCTATATAGAGAGAGAGTGGAAATATATACAGACCACAAAAGTCTGGAGTATGTTTTCAATCAGAAGGAGCTGAACATGAGGCAAAGAAGATGGCCGGAGCTGACGAAGGATTTTGACATCGATCTACAGTACCACCCGGGTAAGGCTAATGTGGTCGCAGATGCACTTAGTCGATACCCTATGGCGATATTTTTGACCAAGGAACGGCACCTGCTAGAGGACATCGAGAAGCTTGGACTGGAGATTGTACTGTCTAGAAGGAAGGAGCTGGATGCTGATTCATTGTTGATGAAGTTGCAAGTGAGCTCGAGTCTGATGGACAAAATTAAGGAGACGCAGTTTCAAGACGAGACACTTTGCAAACTTAGAGATCAAGTATTGGCAGGAATACTTGAGGGTTTCTCAATCGCCAGCGATGGACCACTGAAGAATGGTATGAGGCTCTGCGTAGCATCTGGCGAACTGAGAAACGAGCTGGTGAAGGAAGCACACCAGTCGCAATATTCCATACATCCTGGAGCTAACAAGATGTATCGGGATATGCGTACCATTGTTTGGTGGTTTGGAATGAAGAAGGTAGTGGCCGGGCATGTTGCTAGATGTTTAATTTGTCAACAAGTTATGGCTAGCAGACAGAGACCCGCAGGACTTCTACAGCCACTGGACATTTCGAAGTGGAAGTGGGAGCACATCACAATGGACTTCGTGTCAGGACTGCCTCATTCCCAAGGAGGGAAGGACGCCATTTGGGTTATAGTGGACCGACTGACCAAGTCAGCTCACTTTATCCCCTTCAAAGTTGGTTTATCTACCGAGAAGTTGGCGGCACTATACATGCGACATATCTACCAGATTCATGGAGTACCGGTAAGCATTGTATCTGACTGAGACACTCGTTTTACCTCTCACTTTTGAAAAAGTTTGCATGACAACCTGGGGACACAATTGAAGTTCAGCACTGCCTATCACTCCCAGACAGATGGACAATCAGAGAGGACAATCTAAACGCCTGAAGACATGCCAAAATTTTGCGTCTTGGAGTTTGGAGGGTCTTGGGAAGATCATTTGCACTTCATAATTGCTCTCGATTACTTTTCTTATCTTCCTGTTCCCCCTACTTCGGAGCGACAAATAGTCATGCTTACTAGAGTTTATTGGTATTTCTTAACCACTTCTGCGAATTTGTTGCTTGTTAAATTTTAGATTATTTGATAGATAGGAGGGGGTAGTAGATGCCATATGCAGTAGATATATGTTGGTAGAATTGTTAGCAACTAGTTGGAAGGTTATAAAATTTAGTGACCTGTGTTTTGAGGAGTAGTGTGACCAAAGGTGGGTAGAAGTCATCAAGGCTTCGTAGTTACAAATTGATTAGGAGGAGGATATGAATTACTTTTGAGGAATTAAATTGAGGAGATTAAAGTAATGGTAGACTTTATTTTTAAGGAATAGTTGTTGATTAGAATTTCGAGGACAAAATTATTTTAAGGTGGGTAGATTTGTAGCCTCCTTTCCCGAAATTTTGGATATTTTTATTTTATTTATTTGATTTAAATAAGTTTTAGAATTTTTGTAAATAATTATTTAGTTAATTATTACGGTGGATGACTTTAGCCATGGTTGAGTTTTTGAAGTACCAGACGACTAGGAATCATGGTACGGATAGTGTAGTGACGTATCTTGACTAGTGTATTAGTCATGCCAAGGAAGACCGAGCCATAGAGAAGTCCTAACTAGGAAAACCAGGCCAAGTTATAGCATGGCCATTATAAATAGTTTAATCATTTTATTATTAAATTTATTGACTTCGTAGCGACCCGGTTGTACCGAACCAGCCCGGACTCGACCCGTACCAAGCCCAAGCCCATGTAGTCTTGCGGGACGTCCAATGACATTCGTGTCGATGTATTTTGGCATGATGGTGTCGTATTCTGTTTTAATGATACAATAAATATTTTCTAGGTATTCTTAATTGAATATTATAAATATTATTATTATTTTTATATTCAATGATATGTGTATAAGTTAGGCCTTGTACGTTTTCTGGGATTATTAGACGGTGCATAATGGCATATACACCATTATTGGTTTATTGAATTGCGATATTATTGCTATTATTATTTTATTGAGATTATACAGCATTAATACTATTATTTGTGATTATTAAATATAAATTAGTTATTATTATTAGTTATTATTATTTTGTTATTTATCAAAAGAAATTGGTGTATAAATAAATACGTAATACTAAATATGTGTGCATGTGTACGGATATATAAAATATAGAGTATATATGTGTGTGAATATGTGTATATATATATATATATATATATATATATATATATATATATATATATATATATATATATATATATATATATATTATAGGTGTGTATATGGGTATACATATGTATGTATGTATGTATGTATGTATGTATGTATGTATATAAACAAAGATATATATTAATATACTAGTTAAAGATAATAAAAAAAAGAGAATGAAAAAGAAAAGCAATTGTGGCCTTCGGCCCAGGCCCGGCCTGCCAGCCAGCCCGAGCCCATCCCACATCAACAGAAATCCCAGTCCAGCCCGTGCGCCTTGGTTCCCAGGTCAGCAACTATGAGCACCGCTCGGTTTTTCAACCGAGGTGCATATATATGCAGATACGAACTTCATCGACAACCTCCAAAACTATAAACTCAAACCCTAACACGAAGAGAGCGCCGCCACCTGGGCGCACCCCTCGCGCGCGCCGCCGAGGGCGCGCCACCGGCCGGTCGGGTGCGGCAACCGCGCACAGGAGCGCCGATCAGCGCGCGCACTGCCGATAACAGGGCAGTAGCAACAACAGCTAAGGAGGCCGCTTTGCGAGGGGATTTCACAGCGTATGATTAATCTTTCATCGATCTACGACTTCGGGTATGAACACAACATAACCAACTCCTAGTTCTTTCAAATCGTTTGATTTTATCTGCTCTAGGTTTCCCAGAAGATCGAATCAAAGTCGAGTGAAAACCCGTCCAAAAACAAGACATGTACCAGTCCAAATACTCTAGTTTGCGGCCAGTTTTGTCCCTAACCAAGCACGATTTCGAAAAACTAATTGAAGTCACTTTTAGACAACATGTAGGGTATCATAACCCTTCTCGTAGATTCGAATTTCAGTAAGTAGACGAGAAGATATTTGTTTCTAAAATTCAACAAAAATCTGTTTTAAAAACATTAAAATTGATCCACACGACGTGCGTCCCGCCATTCCGAGCGTCGTGGTCGCGAACCGAAAGCACCGAAAGGTATGTAACGATTTCGTGGTCATGTAGGCTTTGACAGAATTTAAATTGGTCGCGTGTGTGCGAAGAATTTGATGTGTATCCGTCAAAATTTACCGTATCGTGCATGTTACAAATTCTCCAATTACTTTGTGCACGCTCGTCAGATCAAGACGAAACTTGCTCCAGCAGAACCGTATCATTTTTCTAGTCCTGTATGCCAAGTTTGGTCCGATTCTGAGACCGTTGATAAAAATCGTCGTTTTGCGGGCTCCATGGTCCCACTCAACGGGCGATTTTGTGCACGGCCCGCCGGAATCCAACTTTGGACATACGGTTGGGTTCGTATCGAAAAACCGGATCCGTAGACATATAGTTTGACGACTTTAGAGACCATTGACTTTGGCACGTATTTTGGTACAAAACGGGTCCAACGGCGGACATTATTTTTGCCCGAAATTACCGTTTTGTCCCTGTGTCCAGAATTGGACTTAAGTACAGGTAATCCTAGCTAGTTTGACTATTCTGAGAATGTTGGTACTATTTATTTCAGCATCCGGAGACTTCTGCATGTGTTGGTTGATTGTGGCTCATTGAGTGGTATAGTGTTATTGGTTTCTCCAGCTAAGGACCTCAGGCAAGTGCACTTTCTGATTACTTTTCGATTCATAGTAGTCTTTTTATTTCATGTCTATACATATATCTTGCTGCTTGTTGACACGCTCGTCACACGGAGTAGTCGGGAGGAAAAGTATCTTAGTACACATGTGAACTACCCAGAAATATCCCCAAAATGTCTATTATTGCATGATAGCAGCTGCACACGACACGTACAGTGAGCCGGATTTACCCCCTAGCCGTTCACATATCGAAACATATATTTCACACCACCTAGATAGATGTCTATTATTAGTTTTTCCTTGTTTACTTCTCTATCGTGCTACGTCATCAGTTTTCTTACTAGCTTTCATATTCCATATGCTATTTTCATGTCTTGTTAATTCTGTTGTGTTTTGCATTACCGTCAGTTTGTGTACTTGTTCCATTCCTGACTGGAAACCAACATTTTTTAGGTTAGCCGCGATCACTCTTGGAACTGGGGAAGACTTGGGTATGCTGAGGACAACCTAGAAATAGAAAGCAATTGTATCAATTTCATTAATTGTAAATCTTGTATTTTCTTTAATTGTAAATGTTGTAATAAATTTAGAAATGTGAATGAGCAGCAAATGTGTATTTTAAGCATTTATTTCTTGCGGGCTTGACAGCGTTCTACCGCCGACTCTACGGCGTAGGCTGGCTTGGACACGTCTCATATCCGAAAAGCGGGTGCGGGTCGTGACAAGTTTTTGTGGTGGCCCATATAGGTCAGTTTTCGTAAAAGATCGCGAACTCGTGATGGTACGTAAGTTAGTCGTACCATTGCGAGCCTGCGCCTAAGAAATGCTCATTCACAAACTAGGATTGAAATGATTTAAGATAATGACTTGGACTAGGAGTCCCTTGTTTAAATTGACCGGCTGGGTAGCTAAGGTTATTAAATAGGCCATACAATTTAGAATTATTAAACTTAGATTGCTTGCTAGAACCCTGTAGGTACACTCTTACTTTGATATGACGATATGATCCCATGTGGATATACTATTCACTTGGTATGTTAGACTTGCCTAGGATTAAGGAGTTAATTTTGATAAACTGTTTAATTTTCTTTTGCTGTATTGGATATAAGTCTTATATCATAAGTTAGAATTGCTTAGTTTAAATTTCATTTTACTGTAAGAAATTGGTTTGTAATTCCTGATTCAGTTATTCATATACGAATCTTGTCACTTTCCATTCCCAGAATACGTATTTTTGGAATGCATGTATTGTTTAAATATAAATATTTTATATTTATCATGTATTGCTCTGTATTTAAATCCCTTTAATTTTATGTTAATTAATTTCCTGCAATTTTATTTCTGTACTTTACTATCTGCTTTTACTCGCTGCTTTAGCTTTGCTATGGGTTCGGCTCAGACTGGTTTAATTTTGTTGGTTCATCATGAACCGAAATAAACTCCCACCTACCACCACCCCTTCCATTTAAAGTCCATCCCCTTTCTCTCTCTTCATTACTTCACCATTACTCTTCTTCTTCCTCATAACTCTCCCACCAACCTAGAAAAGATAGGCAAGTGCCAACTTGCTTCTTGATGGATCTCTATTTTTGTTGTTCTATTGTCTTCCTCTCAATATTCTAAGACACTTTAGTGCTTGACATTTTCAATTTCTATGGCTAAATTCTTCTAGATCTAAGTTTATAGTATTTTCGGATTTTTTGGGTTTTGATCTATTCAACATTGTTATTTTCAAGTTTTGATGGTTCCATGTTGTAAAGAATTTCGTTCTACCCCATTTTGACCTATGGAAGTCCAAATTTGGACTTACGATGAAGATTTTATGGAGCTTGGAAGCCAAGGGTTCCATGACCATCTTTCTCAGATTTTCTGAGAAGATGGGTCCCTCATTTCTCAGCCGCATGAGAATCTCATTTCACAGCCGCATAGATTTATTTATTTCCCAATCTCATTCCTCAGCCGCATGAGAATCTCATTTCTCAGCCGCATAGATTTATTTATTTCCCAATCTCATTTCTCAGCCGCATGGATTAATTATTTCCCAATCTCATTTCACAGCCGCATGGATTTATTATTTCCCAATCTTATTTCTCAGCCGCATGGATTTATTATTTTCCAATCTCATTTCTCAGCCGCATGGATTAATTATTTTCCAATCTCATTTCACAGCCGCATGGATTAATTATTTTCCAATCTCATTTCACAGCCGCATGAGAATCTCATTTCTCAGCCGCATGGATTATTTATTTTCCAATCTCATTTCACAGCCGCATGAGAATCTCATTTCTCAGCCGCATGGATTATTTATTTCCCAATCTCATTTCTCAGCCGCATGGATTAATTATTTTCCAATCTCATTTCACAGCCGCATGGATTAATTATTTTCCAATCTCATTTCACAGCCGCATGAGAATCTCATTTCTCAGCCGCATGGATTATTTATTTCCCAATCTCATTTCACAGCCGCATGAGAATCTCATTTTTCAGCCGCATGGATTATTTATTTCCCAATCTCATTTCTCAGCCGCATGGATTATTTATTTTCCAATCTCATTCCTCAGCCGCATGGATTATTTATTTTCCAATCTCATTTCACAGCCGCATGAGAATCTTATTTCTCAGCCGCATGGATTTATTATTTCCCAATCTCATTTCACAGCCGCATAGATTTATTTATTTTCCAATCTCATTTCACAGCCGCATGGATTAATTATTTTCCAATCTCATTTCACAGCCGCATGGATTAATTATTTCTCAATCTCATTCCTCAGCCGCATGGATTATTTATTTTCCAATCTCATTTCACAGCCGCATGAGAATCTTATTTCTCAGCCGCATGGATTTATTATTTCCCAATCTCATTTCACAGCGCATGGATTTATTATTTCTCAATCTCATTTCTCAGTCGCATGGATTATTTATTTTCCAATCTCATTTCACAGCCGCATGAAATTTTTATTTCCCAACCGCATGTGATGGATTTATTTTCCGAATTTGGCATTAATTAACATTGATTGTTATCTTAATTTATAATTGACATGCGTTCCTAGGTGGAACTAAGAGACTGGCTAGTCGTCTTATTAAATTAAATGGAATAAGACACGTTCATATTAACTATGAACTATTGCAATCGATTGACCAATCCTGAATATTGGCATATGGATACATGCAGGCTACAATTTATTTATTTTTACGAAAGCAGCATGTATACTTTATTGTCAAGGCATGATTATTTTGTGGTTAGTTTTAATTGTTGCATTACGCTATGTAAAACCTACAACCTAACCGCACGGGCATCGTTGTAGAGTTGCACATATCGTACTTGTACGAAAGTACTCATTCTGAATGACCATGATCCACGGCATGGGATTTCGCTTAACATAGAGGCTACTAAGTTAAATAAAATAATGATTGCATGGAGAGAACGGATTTCCGAGTTCTTACATGGCAGCCCTCTTGGGACTATTAAGTGCCCGACAGGCCGGCTGGTTCCTATAGATACCGTAAATTTGCCACACAAGCAGGAAACGGTATCTGCTTATATTATTAAATTGTACATGGTATATTAACGACGGGCGTCCCGCTGGGACTCGTCTAAATTCATGATTGGCGCAATTGATTGATTGGATAGACTAGTCTTGCTTGCCCATAGTAAGAACTGAGAAATCCTCATTGCATAATTCCAGGATAACTTGGGACTCACAGTAGTAAGCCGTAGGAGTTGGATGGCCGTTTAAGTTGATTTGTTTGTGTACTGTACCTAACTGTTACCTAACTGAGATGATCAGAGCATCAGGACATGACGGGCCAACTTCTGTCCTTGTTTGGTTGGGAGGTTGGTTCGAAGTGTCGTGATGTTATGTGAATCCCAGTAGCAAGCAGAGATCTATTATTATATTCGCTTATTCACTGGTTTTAATCCTTATATCGTGCTTCCTTGCGGTACTTGCTATTAGAGGTCTAACCTCTCTGGTTTTGCATGGCCAGATTTAGAGTCGGTCCCCGAGGACTCAGCTTACTTCTACCTCCAAGATGGTCAATACTAGAGGAATGATCGCAGGAGGACTCGAGTGGGTTCCTTACTTCCTCGTTCGTTTTTGTTAATTACTTTACATTTTGCCGCTTGGCACCGACATGTTAGTCGGATAGTCTTGCACTTACTTTTACATAATTGTAATTAAGTCAGACTGCAGCTGATAACAATTGTGTATATGTTGCTATATCATCTGGCTATGTTTAGTAAAGCCAGATCTCAAGAACATTTTGACTAAGCGTTTGGGACGCCATATTGCTTTATCTTAAAATGTTCTCTGTTATTGCTTCTTGTTTGAATGATTGAGACAATAGATATGAAGTGACCATAGCGAGACTTTCATGTAGTATGCACCCCCTTGTCTTTTAGACAGCATTGATCGTATTATTCGGTATTCATCTACCCGTAATACGTAGCTGGCTGAGTCATTCCTCCGCTCTCCAGTATTCTGGTTCTGGGGCGTGACAAGGTTTTAGTGGTGGCCCATGCAGGTCTGATTTCAGACTTGTGGGGTGTTTTAATTTATAGGATGTCTCAATCACACATGTTTCCCCTTGATCTCATGATTCGTTACTCTCGACTCTAGCTTGACATTCCGGTATCCTTTGACTTCATTGATCTTTCATGTCCGATCGTTTGATTGTTCTTTTGTCCCTTTTCTTATGGGCACTTCGTCCGTATCTGCCAGGACTGGACAACAACAAGAGCAACACGGACAACCTGACCATGTTGGTCAGCAACAAGGGCCGGTACTAACTCAAGAGGCTATCCAAGAAGAAGTGATAGTGGAAGCAGCAGCTGGATCGCAGTATCCGGATGTTCCACCACCACCAACAGTTCCACCTACCCCTGTGGAAGTAGATACACCAGCCCTTCTGGAGATCATAAGAGGGATAATGGCTACTCAACAACATCAGATGTTAGCCCAGCAGCGCATGCACGCTCAGTTGCAAGAGCAGAATGTGTTGCTAAACGAAGGATTGCAGACAGCTTTAGAAAGAGGGGCAAGGACAGATTCAGGAGCGTCAGCCAGGTTTTGCAAGTACAACCCCCGCCGTTTCGAAGGCACGGAGGATGCCATCTCAGCAGATGCATGGCTTAAGGATATTGAGGCTATTCTGACGGCAGCTAAGGTACCGGCGGAAGAACGTGTGGATCAAGTGAAGTTGTTACTTCAGGATCTCGCACGTGATTGGTGGGAATCAGAGGAAGTAGGCATCAGACGTCCTGTTGCTTGGGACGATTTTACTGCAAGGTTCAAGACAAAGTACTATGGAGTTGTGGTGCAGTTTGAGCTGCAACAGAAGTTTATCAACCTCAAGCAGGTCGGCAAGACGGTAGATGCTTACGCAGCGGAGTTCTGCAGATTGAGTAGGTTCACCCCAAAGATGGTAGCAACGGAGAGCCAGAGGGCTATGAGGTTCCAGCAAGGGTTTTATCTTGAGCTCTTGCAATTGATAGAGGGGCACAATTACCAGACTTTTGATGAAGTATTGACGGCGACTCGAAGGCATGAGATAACCGTTCAGAGGATCAAGGCAAGGACTGGAGGTCAGAAGAGATCCCACAATCAGATTGAAGGAGGAGGGGGAGCAGCGCCCCGAACAACAGCACCATCCCTTGGCATTCGCATTCACGATGTAGCAGTACGAAGGCCAGCACCACCACCCAGGCAGCAGCAACAGCAACAGAGGAAGAACCAGCAACCCCCAGCGGGCTGCACTTATTGCGGGAAGATAGGGCACACTAGAGATGTGTGTCGGACATTGAATGGGCAGTGTTTGATATGTGGGAATCCAAATCATCGGGTTACCACATATCCCATGAATTCGAGGTCAGGAGGACCAGTGCAGCAGTTTCCTGCTCTGCCAGCACCAGGGACAGGGCAGTATCGAGGACCCGCAGTGGCAGTGAGACCATTGGCCCAGCGTCCATTAATGCCACAGGCTCAGATGTTTCGGCAGCAGGGACCGCCGATGCAGCAACACCAGCATAGACCACCCCAGCATCACCAAGGCAGGGGCCAGCGGCAGCACCAGGCTAGGCCGCAGCATGGGAACCATCAAGGAGGTCGAGGGCAGGCATTCACTCTGTCCTTGGAAGAGGCATTGGCATCGGAAGATGTTGTGGCAGGTAACATTCTCGTCGCCTCTTATCCCGCAGTAGCATTGTTTGATTCGGGAGCATCATACTCATTTATATCTGCACAATTTGCAACACGGCTAGGAATGGAATTCGAGGCATTGCCAGGGAGGTTAAATATACTCACTGGTAATGGGCTCGTAGGAGTTAGTAGAGTTATTCTAGCATGTAGCGTTGTAGTTTGCGGGCATTCCTTACCCGCCCGGTTGATAGAATTTTATGTTGGAAATTTCGACGTTATCTTAGGCATGGACTGGCTGAAAGACAGTCATGCGACAATAGATTGTCGTAGAGGAAGTGTATCTTTTGATATTCCAGGCATGAAGCGGTTCACCTTAGTCAGATCAGTGGCAACTCAACAAGAGCAGGGAGTAGTGACGGCAATGGAAGAAGTTCAAGTTCCGAAGGTAGTTGAAGAATTTCTAGACGTATTTTCTGAAGAACTTCCAGGTCTACCACCGGTTAGAGATATTGAGTTCAGTATAGAATTGGCACCTGGAACTAAACCGATATCAGATCGAGTTTACAGAATGGCGGATTCAGAGCAGGCCAAGATATACCAGCACATAGAGGAACTGAAGGAGAAGAAGTTCATCCAAGCTAGCATATCACCATGGGCAACACCAGTGGTACTTGTGGGAAAGAAGGATGGGTCATCCAGATTGTGCATCGATTACAGGAAGCTTAACGCGACAACAGTAAAGAACAAGTACCCACTACCCAGGATCGACGACTTGTTTGATCAGTTGAGCAGAACTAGAGTTTTCTCCAAGATCGATCTTCGTTCAGGGTATCACCAAGTGAGGGTTCGAAAGGAGGACATTCCCAAGACTGCATTCAGGTCGAAGTATGGACATTATGAATTCTTAGTAATGCCGTTTTGTTTGACCAATACTCCAGCAATCTTTATGGATTTGATGAATCGCATCTTTATGCCGTACTTGGATCAATTTGTCGTTGTGTTTCTCGACGACATTTTTGTATACTCTGCTAGTGAAGAGGAGCATGAAGACCACCTCAGGAAAGTGTTACAGGTTCTGAGAGAGAACCAGTTGTATGCCAAGCTCAGCAAGTGTGAGTTCTGGACGAATCACATTTTATTTTTGGGTCATATCATATCAGGAGCTGGAGTAGCAGTGGACCCCAAGAAGGTAGAAGCAGTAGAGAGTTGGCCAGTACCCAAGACCGTAGCTGATGTGCGGAGTTTCTTGGGATTTACAAGATATTACAGAAGGTTCGTATCAGACTTTACAAGGCTTTCAGCACCCATGACCCGCTTGACACGGAAGGATGTACCATTCGTCTGGTCGGCAGAATATCAGGCATCATTTGAGAATCTGAAGCAGAAGTTGATATCAGCGCCTATTCTTACATTTCCAGTTGGACCCGGAGGTTTTACAGTATATTATGATGCGTCAGGAAAAGGACTTGGATGTGTCCTCATGCAGCATGGGAAGGTGATAGCGTACGCATCTAGGTAGCTCCGAGACCACGAGAAGAATTACCCAACTCATGATTTGGAGTTGGCGGCAGTAGTATTTGCTTTGAAGCTATGGAGGCATTACTTATATGGTGATCGAGTGGACATGTACACAGACCTCAAAAGTCTGAAGTACATCTTTACTCAGAAGGAGCTGAACATGAGGCAGAGAAGATGGTTGGAGTTGATCAAAGATTACGACGTGGAGCTTCAGTATCATCCAGGCAAGGCTAATATTGTAGCAGATGCTCTCAGCAGGAGAGGCGGTGCATTTATGTTAACAACACAGAGGCATATCTTAGAAGACCTTCAGGAGATGGACATCGAGGTTATACTTCCTTGTGATGTAGGAGTTCTGGCGGGTCTACAAGTTCAATCCGACTTGGTAGACAGGATCAAGGCAGCTCAGGCACAAGACCCAAGGATTCAGAAGGTTAGAGCAGAATGTGAGTCAGGATTCAGAAAGGAGATGCAAATTCATGAAGATGGTACCCTTAGGTTTGGGTCACGTCTATGTCTGTCTAGTGGAGATATCAGACAGGAGGTTATGGCAGAAGCTCACAGCTCTCAGTATTCCATACACCCTGGAGGGACCAAGATGTACCAAGATATCAAGCAGCACTTCTGGTGGAACGGGATGAAGAGGGAGATAGCTAGATTTGTTTCCCGTTGCTTGGTATGTCAGCAAGTGAAGGCAGAACAGCAGAGGCCAGCTGGGTTATTGCAACCGCTTCCTATCCCAGAATAGAAGTGGGAATATATTACAATGGACTTTGTGACCGGTTTACCGAGATCACCAAGTGGTAAAAATGCTATTTGGGTGATAGTAGATCGGCTTACAAAGGTGGCGCACTTTCTTCCTTTCAGAGTAGGACAATCTACAGAAAGGTTGGCAGAATTGTATATGCAACAGATAGTCAGGCAGCATGGAGTCCCTGTCAGTATTGTGTCAGACAGAGATACCCATTTTATATCATATTTTTGGAAGAGCTTACATCATAGCCTGGGTACCAAGTTAAGATTTAGCACGGCTTACCATCCCCAGACAGACGGACAATCAGAAAGAACAATTCGAACTTTGGAAGACATGTTGCGAGCTTGTACTCTGGATTTTGGAGGATCTTGGGAAAGCCACCTGCACTTGGTCGAGTTCTCATACAACAACAGTTATCAAGCCAGTATCCAGATGGCGCCATTTCAAGCACTATATGGTAAGAAGTGTAGGTCGTCACTAGCATGGGATGATATCGGGGAGAGGAAGATGCTAGGCCCAGAAATGATTGTTCAGACGATTGAAGTAGTTAAGGAAATTAGAGAGCGACTTCGAGTTGCACAGGATCGGCATCGTCATTGGGCGAACCAGCATCGTAGGCCGCTAGAGTTTTTTGTTGGGGACCACGTGTTCTTGCGGATCTCATCTATCCGTGGGGTCATTAGGTTTGGCGTTCGTGGGAAGTTGAGTCCGCGGTACATAGGCCCGTTTGTTATCCTTGAGAGGATAGGCGATGTTGCTTATCGTTTATCCCTTCCACCTTCGTTACGAGAGGTGCATGACGTGTTTCATGTATCTCAGTTGCGAAGGTATGTATCGGACCCAAGCCATGTCCTTGATCATTCTGAGCTGGTTGTTGGTACCAACCTGTCTTACGAGGAACAGCCTGTATCTATTTTGGACCGAAGAGAGAAGATACTCAAGAACCGAACAATTAAACTTGTCCGGGTTGCTTGGGGTCATCACTCTTTAGGAGAGTCAACGTGGGAACGTGAGGATGATATCCGATCACGGTATCCGCACCTGTTTGACTCACAAGGTATATTTTCTTCTGTATACCTTGATTGTCTTAACTCCTCATGCTTGTCACCTTATGAGTAGAATTCCTTAATGTTGTAGATTGTTAAATGTAGATACATTACTTGTTATTATCATTGTAGAATGATTGCTTACTCAATTGTTTATACTTAGATTAGTTTAGCTTTGATATTTCTATCATGCTTGGATCTGAAATTCCGAGGACGGAATTTTTCTAAGGAGAGTAGAGATGTCACTTTCCATTCCCAGAATACGTATTTTTAGAATGCATGTACTGTTTAAATGTAAATATTTTATATTTATCATGTATTGCTCTGTATTTAAATCTCTTTAATTTTATGTTAATTAATTTTCTGTAATTTTATTTCTGCACTTTACTTTCTGCTTTTACTCTCTGCTTTAGCTTTGCTATGGGTTCGGCTCAGACTGGTTTAATTTTGTTGGTTCATCATGAACCGAAATAAACCCCCACCTACCAACACCCCTTCCATTTAAAGTCCATCCCCTTTCTCTCTCTTCATTACTTCACCATTACTCTCCTTCTTCCTCATAACTCTCCCACAAACCTAGAAGAGATAGGCAAGTGCCAACTTACTTCTTGATGGATTTCCATTTTTGTTGTTCCATTGTCTTCCTCTCAATATTCTAAGACACTTTAGTGCTTGACATTTTTAATTTCTATGGCTAAATTCTTCTAGATCTAAGTTTATAGTATTTTCAGATTTCTTGGGTTTTGATCTATTCAACATTGTTATTTCCAAGTTTTGATGGTTCCATGTTGTAGAGAATTTCGTTCTACCCTATTTTGACCTATGGAAGTCCAAATTTGGACTTACGATGAAGGTTTTATGGAGCTTGGAAGCCAAGGGTTCCATGACCATCCTTCTCAGATTTTCTGAGAAGATGGGTCCCTCATTTCTCAGCCGCATGAGAATCTCATTTCACAGCCGCATAGATTTATTTATTTCCCAATCTCATTCCTCAGCCGCATGAGAATCTCATTTCTCAGCCGCATAGATTTATTTATTTTCCAATCTCATTTCTCAGCCGCATGGATTAATTATTTCTCAATCTCATTTCACAGCCGCATGGATTTATTATTTCCCAATCTTATTTCTCAGCCGCATGGATTTATTATTTCTCAATCTCATTTCACAGCCGCATAGATTTATTTATTTCCCAATCTCATTTCTCAGCCGCATTGATTAATTATTTCCCAATCTCATTTCACAGCCGCATGGATTAATTATTTTCCAATCTCATTTCACAGCCGCATGAGAATCTCATTTCTCAGCCGCATGGATTATTTATTTCCCAATCTCATTTCACAGCCGCATGAGAATCTCATTTCTCAGCCGCATGGATTATTTATTTTCCAATCTCATTTCTCAGCCGCATGGATTAATTATTTCCCAATCTCATTTCACAGCCGTATGGATTAATTATTTTCCAATCTCATTTCACAGCCGCATGAGAATCTCATTTCTCAGCCGCATGGATTATTTATTTCCCAATCTCATTTCACAGCCGCATGAGAATCTCATTTCTCAGCCGCATGGATTATTTATTTTCCAATCTCATGCATGGATTATTTATTTTCCAATCTCATTCCTCAGCCGCATGGATTATTTATTTCCCAATCTCATTTCACAGTCGCATGAGAATCTTATTTCTCAGCCGCATGGATTTATTATTTTCCAATCTCATTTCACAGTCGCATAGATTTATTTATTTTCTAATCTCATTTCACAGTCGCATGGATTAATTATTTTTCAATCTCATTTCACAGCCGCATGGATTAATTATTTCTCAATCTCATTCCTCAGCCGCATGGATTATTTATTTCCCAATCTCATTTCAGAGCCGCATGAGAATCTTATTTCTCAGCCGCATGGATTTATTATTTCCCAATCTCATTTTACAGCCGCATGGATTTATTATTTTCCAATCTCATTTCTCAGTCGCATGGATTATTTATTTTCCAATCTCATTTCACAGCCGCATGAGATTTTTATTTTCCAACCGCATGTAATGGATTTATTTTCCAAATTTGTCATTAATTAACATAGATTGTTATCTTAATTTATAATTGACATGCGTTCTTAGGTGGAACTAAGAGACTGGCTAGTCATCTTATTAAATTAAATGGAATAAGACACGTTCATATTAACTATGAACTATTGCAATCGATTGGCCAATCCCGAATATTGGCATATGGATACATGCAGGCTACAATTTATTTATTTTTACGAAAGTAGCATGTGTACTTTATTGTCAATGCATGATTATTTCGTGGTTAGTTTTAATTGTTGCATTACGCTATGTAAAACCTACAACCTAACCGCACGGGCATCGTTGTAGAGTTGCGCATATCGTACTTGTACGAAAGTACTCATTCTGAATGACCATGATCCACGGCATGGGATTTTGCTTAACATAGAGGCTACTAAGTTAAATAAAATAATGATTGCATGGAGAGAACGGATTTTCGAGTTCTTACATGGCAGCCCTCTTGGGACTATTAAGTGTCCGACAGGCCGGCTGATTCCCACAGATACCATAAATTTGTCACACAAGCAGGGAACGGTATCTGCTTATATTATTAAATTGTACATGGTATATTAACGACGGACGTCCCGCTGGGACTCGTCTAAATTTATGATTGGCGCAATTGATTGATTGGATAGACTAGCCTTGCTTGTCCATAGTAAGAACTGAGAAATCCTCATTGCATAATTCCAGGATAACTTGGGACTCACAGTAGTAAGCCATAGGAGTTGGATGGCCGTTTAAGTTGATTTGTTTGTGTACTGTACCTAACTGTTACCTAACTGAGATGATCAGAGCATCAGGACATGACGGGCCAACTTCTGTCCTTGTTTGGTTGGGAGGTTGGTTCGAAGTGTCGTGATGTTACGTGAATCCCAGTAGCAAGCAGAGATCTATTATTATATTTGCTTATTCACTGGTTTTAATCCTTATATCGTTCTTCCTTGCGGTACTTGCTATTAGAGGTCTAACCTCTCTGGTTTTGCATGGCTAGATTTAGAGCCGGTCCCCGAGGACTCAGCTTACTTCTACCTCCAAGATGGTCAATACTAGAGGAATGATCGCAGGAGGACTCGAGTGGGTTCCTTACTTTCCCGTTCGTTTTTGTTGATTACTTTACATTTTGCCGCTTGGCACCGACATGTTAGTCGGATAGTCTTGCACTTACTTTTACATAATTGTAATTAAGTCAGACTGCAGCTGATAACAATTGTGTATATGTTGCTATATCATCTGGCTATGTTTAGTAAAGCCAGATCTCAAGAACATTTTGACTAAGCGTTTGGGACGCCTTATTGCTTTATCTTAAAATGTTCTCTGTTATTGCTTCTTGTTTGAATGATTAAGACAATAGATATGAAGTGACCATAGCGAGACTTTCATGTAGTATACACCCCCTTGTCTTTTAGACAGTATTGATCGTATTATACGGTATTCATCTACCCGTAATACGTAGCTGGCTGAGTCATTCCCCCGCTCTCCAGTATTCTGGTTCTGGGGCGTGACAAATCTCGAGGTAGAATTGGTTCAAAGTTTTTCCCTCAACCAGTTGATATATATATACGAAATAAATGCTAGGATGTTCTTGTTTTCATTGTCTTCAGTTATTTCCTTCCAATCAATCTTTTACCATAAGTACTGAGATCTATAGGCAGATGTTACGTTTTTCTATCATAGTCAATTAGTTTGAGTCTCTAGCAGCTCCTTGAAGACCTTAGGAATATAGTTAGAGTAATCAAATGACTACAATGACTAGACAGCAGCGCACTGTCGCCAATTGTTTGAGAATGGATAGTGTGGGTTCACTGCAGCCAACAGCGCACTGGCGAGGCACAACCCATAGAAATGAAACCATTCCGAAGAATCATAGTTTATGGAACATTGCTAAGACTATACCTTCGTTGACCTCTTCAGATCGTAGATACCCTTGTGCCAATATAGAATAGAGTACCTTATAGCATATCACCTCTGAATTACGGAACCAAGGTTTACCACAGCCAGAGTATATAGGCGAGACATAATTCTTGGTAAAATGATTTCAGACGTGATTACAAGTTTAGGATACTATAGAGGATAGAGACTGCCCTGTGTGACCCTAAGATCCAAAACCAATACTAGTGTAAGTTCTGTAAGTGGAGTAGCATGTCTCCCAAACGTAGCAATCCGTGGACCTTGTGATCTATTAATGAGGTAATTGACTGACGCTAATAGGTTTACTTAGAAAATAGAATATAGAATTTAGAGTTCCATAACCTAGTAGTCGACCGAGGCCTTAAGGATAAGAGATAATAGGATGACTGTATAAGCAATGACACCATGTAAGGTTTTAATTCTCTCAATACTTAAACTACTTATTTTCTCCAATTCAAAAATCTCGCATATCTATATTTTGACTCTCCTGACCAATGCTGCTATTACAGCCTAGTTTTTACAAGCTTACTCTTTTATCGAGCTTGATTCAAGACGCATGTTTATTGGAGACGCCCACTAACATATTGTCTAATCAGAATCATTGTATTACGGTCTGATCAACCATGATGCAATTGGTTCGCTTTTTATCTAATTATCCTACACGGATTGAGATGTAGATGCCTCTAGGATCTCATCCGCGACTGCTTTGACAATTTTTCTTGAATTATATATTCGCCTTTGAATCACGTAATTGTATTCAGTGACATCTCTCTTGAACTCTTTATTGTTTTGTCTTTCACCGATTAGAAAGACGAAAGCTCGTAATTGGTAGATAGATACATAGTATCCCCATGACTATGATAGTCGTATATGCAAGTGTAGCTACCATCGACCAGCCCTGTGACAGGAACCTTGCCACCATATCCTAGCCTCTAAGGTGTGTAGACTGTAAGCTTTCTAAAATTTTGGGATATACGAGGATTACCGATTGATTAGAATAATTTTTCTCTAGGATGATAACTAGAGCCCCATGGACTCCCACTTTCTATTTAGATCATTTCGTGTCCCCGACCGTGTCATTAATATTCGGAGCACGAGGCCAGTTGTTATCTTCCAACAAACTTTACATGTAAGATCTAGACGAGTCCACCTTCATCTAGGTATATCATGTCCCACTCAAACCCGTCCCCTTGTACTCTATTTTTGTGCTACTTAAACACCAAAGTTACTGAAGGTGCATCTTGGGCTTTAGGAACCTAGCTAACCAATATGACTGACAACTAGCTCAACCACTTGGGTTGAAACCTACTCTAGGTTGCCCTAACTAGTAGAAATAGTTTTACCTTGGGATCTTGCCCAGTCAATATAGATTGAAACCCAAGTTCATCCAACCAACGACTAATGTCCAAATAGAGAACCCAGTAATATCACAATCTTGATTTCTCAAATTTTATTCTATTTTGGAACCTTGTTTAGAATTTCGAGAACAGAATTTTTGTATTGCATGGATTGCAAGCCCTTCTAAGAGACGAAGAGTTCTTCGATTTAGTAAGTGACTAGACTAGAGTAGCCTAACCTAGATAATAAGTTAGTGGTTCGTAAATACCTTTTTAGTTGTATCGTTGGAAACCCTCTACCGATCTGAAACTTCATAATTGCTCTCGATTACTTTTCTTATCTTCCTGTTCCCCCTATTTCGGAGCGACAAATAGTCATGCTTACTAGAGTTTATTGGTATTTCTTAACCACTTCTGCGAATTTGTTGTTTGTTAAATTTTGGATTATTTGATAGATAGGAGGGGGGTAGTAGATGCCATATGCAGTAGATATATGTTGGTAGAATTGTTAGCAACTAGTTGGAAGGTTATAAAATTTAGTGACCTGTGTTTTAAGGAGTAGTGTGACCAAAGGTGGGTAGAAGTCATCAAGGCTTCGTAGTTACAAATTGATTAGGAGGAGGATATGAATTACTTTTAAGGAATTAAATTGAGGAGATTAAAGTAATGGTAGACTTTATTTTTAAGGAATAGTTGTTGATTAGAATTTCGAGGACGAAATTATTTTAAGGTGGGTAGATTTGTAGCCTCCTTTCCCGAAATTTTGGATATTTTTATTTTATTTATTTGATTTAAATAAGTTTTAGAATTTTTGTAAATAATTATTTAGTTAATTATTACGGTGGATGACTTTAGCCACGGTTGAGTTTTTGAAGTACCAGACGACTAGGAATCATGGCACGGATAGTGCAGTGACGTACCTTGACTAATGTATTAGTCATGCCAAGGAAGACCGAGCCATAGAGATGTCCTAACTAGAAAAACTAGGCCAAGTTATAGCATGGCCATTATAAATATTTTAATCATTTTATTATTAAATTTATTGACTTCGTAGCGACCCGGTTGTACCGAACCAGCCCGGACTCGACCCGTACCAAGCCCAAGCCCATGTAGTCTTACGGGACGTCCAATGACATTCGTGTCGATGTATTTTTGCATGATGGTGTCGTATTCTGTTTTAATGATACAATAAATATTTTCTAGGTATTCTTAATTGAATATTATAAATATTATTATTTTTTTTATATTCAATGATATGTGTATAAGTTAGGCCTTGTACATTTTCTGGGATTATTAGACGGTGCATAATGGCATATACATCATTATCGGTTTATTGAATTGCGATATTATTGCTATTATTATTTTATTGAGATTATACAGAATTAATACTATTATTTGTGATTATTAAATATAAATTAGTCATTATTATTAGTTATTATCATTTTTTTATTTATCAAAAGAAATTAGTGTATAAATAAATACGTAATACTAAATATGTGTGCATATGTACGGATATATAAATATAGATTATATATATGTGTGTGAATATTTTTTTTTTTTATATATATGTGTGTGAATATATATATATATATATATATATATATATATATATATATATATATATATATATATATATATATATATATATATATATATATATATATATATATATATATATATACATATTATATATGTATACGTATAAGTACATGTGTGCATTTGTAGAAATATATAAATATATATATATATATATATATATATATATATATATTATATATATATATATATATATATATATATTTATATATATATATATATATATATATATATATATATATATATATATATATATATATATATATATATATATATACATATACTTATACGTATATATATATATACATATATATATATATATATATATATATATATATATATATATATATATATATATATATATATATATATATATATATATACTTATATACAAATACATGTACTTATACGTATACATATATACAAATACTTATATATATATATATACGTATATCTATATATATATATATATATATATATATTAATATATATATATATATTTTATATATATATATATATATATATATATATATATATATATATATATATATATATATATATATATATATATATATGTATAATGTATGGTGTATACGTGTATATATATATAAATATATATTATAGGTGTGTATATGGGTATACATATATATGTATGTATGTATGTATGTATGTATATAAACAAAGATATATATTAATATACTAGTTAAAGATAATAAGAAAAAAAAGAATGAAAAAGAAAAGCAATTGTGGCCTTCGGCCCAGGCCCGGCCTGCCAGCCCGAGCCCATCCCACATCAACAGAAATCCCAGTCCAGCCCGCGCGCCTTGGTTCCCAGGTCAGCAACTATGAGCACCGCTCGGTTTTTCAACCGAGGTGCATATATATGCAGATACGAACTTCATCGACAACCTCCAAAACTATAAACTCAAACCCTAACGCGAAGAGAGCACCACCACCTGGGCGCACCCCTCGCGCGCGCCGCCGAGGGCGCGCCACCGGCCGGTCGGGTGCGGCAACCGCGCACAGGAGCGCCGATCAGCGCGCACACTGCCGAGAACAGGGCAGTAGCAACAGCAGCCAAGGAGGCCGCTTTGCGAGGGGATTTCACAGCGTATGATTGATCGTTCATCGATCTACGACTTCGGGTATGAGCACAACATAACCAACTCCTAGTTCTTTCAAATCGTTTGATTTTATCTGCTCTAGGTTTCCCAGATGATCGACTCAAAGTCGAGTGAAAACCCGTCCAAAAATAGGACATGTACCAGTCCAAATACTCTAGTTTACGGCCAGTTTTGTCCCTAACCATGCACGATTTCGAAAAACTAATTGAAGTCACTTTTAGACAACATGTAGGGCATCATAACCCTTTTCGTAGATTCGGATTTCAGTAAGTAGACGAGAAGATATTCGTTTCTAAAATTCAACAAAAATCTGGTTTTAAAACATTAAAATTGATCCACACGACGTGCGTCCCGCCATTCCGGGCGTCGTGGTCGCGAACCGAAAGCACCGAAAGCTGCGTAACGTCTTCGTGGTCATGTAGGCTTTGACGGAATTCAAATTGGTCGCGTGTGCGCGACAAATTTGATGCGTATCCGTCAAAATTTATCTTATCGTGTACGTTGCAAATTCTCCAATTACTTTGTACACGCTCGTCAGATCGAGACGAAACTTATGCCAGCAAAACCGTATCATTTTTCTGGTCTTGTATGCCAAGTTTGGTCCGATTCTGAGACCGTTGATAAAATCGTCGTTTTGTGGGTCCCATGGTCCCACTCAACGGGCAATTTTGTGCACGGCCCGCCGAAATCCAATTTTGGACATACGGTTGGATTTGTATCAGAAAACTGGATCCGTAGACATGTAGTTTAATGACTTTAGAGACCATTGACTCTGGCACGCATTTCGGTGCAAAGCGGATCCAACGGCAGACATCGTTTTTGTCCAAAATTACCGTTTTGCCCCTGTGTCCAGAATTGGACTTAAGGACAGGCAATCCTAGCTAATTTGACTATTCTGAGAACGTTGGTACTATTTATTTCAGCATCCAGAGACTTCTGCATGTGTTGGTTGATTGTGGCTCATTAAGTGGTATAGTGTTATTGGTTTCTCCAGCTAAGGATCTCAGGCAAGTGCACTTTCTGATTGATTTCCGATTCATAGTAGTCTTTTTATTTTATATCTATACATATATCTTGATGCTTGTTGACACGCTCGTCACACGGAGTAGTCGGGAAGGGAAGTATCTTAGTACACATGTGAACTACCCAGAAATATCCCCAAAATATCTATTATTGCATGATAGCAGCTGCACACAACAAGTGCAGTGAGCCGGATTTACCCCCTAGCCGTTCACATGTCGAAACAGATATTTCACACCACCTAGATAGATGTCTTTTATTAGTTTTTCCTTGTTTACTTCTCTATCGTGCTACGTCATCAGTTTTCTTACTAGCTTTCATATTCCATATGCTATTTTCATGTCTTGTTAATTCTATTGTGTTTTGCATTGCCGTCGATTTGTGTACTTGTTCCATACCTGACTGGAAACCAACATTTTTCAGGTTAGCCGCGACCACCCTTAGCACTGGGGAAGACTTGGGTATGCTGAGGACAACCTAGAAATAGAAAGCAATTGTATCAATTTCATTAATTGTAAAATCTTGTATTTTCTTTAATTGTAAATGTTGTAATAAATTTAGAAATGTGAATGAGCAGCAAATGTGTATTTTGAGCATTTATTTCTTGCGGGCTTGACAGCGTTCTACCGTCGACTCTGCGGCGTAGGCTGGCTTGGACACGTCTCGTATCCAAAAAGCGGGTACGGGTCGTGACATTTAATATCCACCACTACCACTCATTTCCTCATCCTCTAATCCCCTCTCTCCCACGAGCAAGCACAGCACTCTTTTTCCCTTCTCCTTAAAAACACACCACCACCACCTTTTCCTACTACTTCCTCTCCCTTCCTCTCATTACTTCCCTCTCACCCACTCACTCTCTCTCCACCAAGCAACTCCCGAGCGTCGCCCTCTCGGCCCGACTACGGCGCACCTCCCGTCGGACCCCCCTTGGTCGGCCGTGCCCTAGCGCCGCCCTCCAGCGCCCAGGCCAGCCGAGCCCGGCTACCCCGCCAGGCCAACCCGGCGTTCCTCACCACCGTCGTCTAGGGCTGAAAAATCGAACGAACGAGCTCGAACAAACTGTGTTCGAACTCGGTTCGACTAAAGTATCGAACGAGCTTTATTCGAGCCGAGCTCAAGATCGAGCTCAAAATGGTGTTTGAACTCGATTTGATTATAGGCTCGAAACGATCGAGCTCGACTCGATTTAGTTCTTGAGCTCGGACGAGCCCGAGCCAAGCCCGAGCCAGGATCGAACAAAAGCCACATTAAACTCGTTGTACTGTTACTCTCAAGTCTTAAAGATTTTTTTTTGTTGAATTAATTATGATTTTTACGTCAAAAATTTACCATCATATAAATAACAAAAAAGAGAGTCAAAGACAAAATTTATCAACATCCATAAAAATATATAACATATATTAAAAAAGCCATAATATTAGAAACCGAGCCGAGTTCGAGCCAGTTCGCGAATGAGACCGAGTCGAACAACCTATGGTCGAACACGGTTCGAACACCACTTCGAACAAAAAAAAAAATCAACCGAGCTCGATATCGACTTGCCCACGAACGAGCTTCGAACCGAGCTTGGCCCGAGCCGAACGCGAGCCGAACCTGTTTGAATCGTTTTACAGCCCTACCGTCGCCCGTCGTTCCCGGGCCGCCGACCCCCTTGCCCGCGTGACCGGCCATTCCAGTTGTTGTCCAGAGTTTCCCTGTCTCCGGCGAGCTTCCGTGCGCGACCCGTTGTCCAATCCCGAGCTTCGGTTACGTTTACGCAGCCGTACCCCGGCGAGGCGTGTCCCGAGTCCGAGGCCACCCTTCGGATTCCGTCGATTTGGGTAATTTCTGGATAATCACAGTAGTTCGTCCCTCCCAACGTGTCTGTGATGATAAATTGGTCCCCGAACTCTCTACGGGAATTCGGAATTTTGCTACGTTATGGTTCCGGGAATTTCGGAACCATTCTTGACATTTTTGTTCTGTGGTTTTTAGTTGCTGTTGATTTCGGGTTTTCCCGAGAACTCTTCGGAAAGAGTTCTGATGGTTTGGGATTATTTCGGGATTTCTGAACTTTCTTCGGAAACATTCTGGATTTTATTTGGTTGTTTCTGTGGATTTTTCGATGTTGATTTTATTGTTCCGTTGAGATAAATTGATGGTTTATGGTGTTGTGGTGTTTCTGGATTAGTATTCGGGATTTCCGATTTATTTCGGGTTTTCCGAATTCATCTCGGGAACGTATTCTCTGTATATAAAGTTATATATATTTGGTTTCACTGGTTTGGGATTTATATTGGATGTTGAGGCACATTTTCCCAGTTTTGGGTTATCCCAAAAATAGAGGAAGTGCTGCCGGATTTTTCTATAAAATTTAATTATATAATTTTAAAATGTTTTTTTCGGAAAAGAATATTATTTTGGATTTTTGGGCGACGACCGTATTGGTCAATGGGCCCTGGCTAAGTGCAAACGAAACCGGTTTCGCCCGGACGTTGAGGCATTAGCCTATATGACGATTGGACCAATATCTGAGACTCACTATTTAATTTATTTTAATTATTAGTTTTATTTATAATTAAATTGTAGGAAAGATTTCAGGACTAACCCAAGTTACCCAAGTTTAGTTCTTATTTAAATTCATTGGTCTGTAAGGGCATAAGCCAATTTATTTTCTGCAATTTGTAATAATTAGTAATGTGGATATGATTTTCTGGTGGATGTTCGAAAGCGTAAATTTCGGAATACTGATAATAATAATATTTTAGAAATTCATGTTATTCTCATTTAAAGAAAAATATATTTTTATAGATAATTATAAATACCAAGTTTTTTCGAATAAACTGATAAATACAAGTTTTTCCGAAATTAAATATAAATTGATGTTTCATAATTACAACGCATCGATAATCGCGTTTTGTTCGTGTTAACTAAATAAAGATTAAAATTGATTAGGACAAAACTTAGAGATTGCAACTAGCATAGTTAGCATGGCGATTTTGGAATCTGAGATGAACTTCTGGACTGTAGGATTTCAAGGACGAGGCTAATTTCAATCCTGAAGTCTCAACCCTTCAAGTCCAGTCCAATTTGAGGCAAGTACATTTTGTGTTAGTTTACAATTATTTAATAATCGTTTTATTGCAAGTTTAAACCACGATGCAACACGGAACTCTCTCTGAGAGCACTGACTGTAACTACTGTAACTACTGTAACTGTTTGGGGACTGGGGGAGTAGTGTAATGAGTATGACCACATCCAAAGTAATAATTTAGAACTGTATTAGCTTACCCCTCATACACACGGGGATAAGCCATATCATTCACTGTACAACCCAAGCCGGTTATATTCATTGCCTATTCACATCACAATATTTTAACTGCTGGAGAACTGTTTATTTTCAAATTGTTTAAAAGTGAATGATTCTATTATTATTTCAATTGTTAAATTAGCATGAATTGTACTTTGCTCACTCCTGACTGGAGACCCAATATTTTTAGTTAACACTGATGAGGCTTTGTTCCGCGATATTTTCCAGGGTCCCAACTAGAGGACGATGACTTCGAGACTGATGAGCTGTTTGTCTAGAGTTTTTTTCTTTCTTCATGATGTATGTAGAAAATGGATTTAAGTTGTATCTTTCATTTCATTGTAAAAGTTTTTAAATTCGGAATAATAAATTGTGGCAATTATTGTGTTGTTGATATTACCTGCAAATGGATACAGCTTACTGTCGCCGTCTCAACAACGGTGCAGGCTGGGCATGATCCGATTCGACCCAATTATTTGAGATAGGGTCGTGACAAGAGCATCCATAGTAAAGCTCATTCTCAGGTCCAATTTCTACATTCAGAATTTTGAAACTTATTTTAGTAGAATAGTAAGTCTCATCCCTAGTCCCACTTAATACAATTTTGGTCCCATCCATTCCATAAGTGCTAAGGGCTGGACCTCACAATTTCTAAATTCTAAATTGTATGAACTCATTTTGTAGAATAGTAAGTCACAATTTGGAGTCCAACTTTCCAGATTCTAGATTTTACATTTTTTTTTCTCACATCAATTTTTGACCACATAATCTTTGAAACCAGAACTCACTTTATCATTTCCTTCTATTCCCATACAAATTCGAGTTATTCTATATTTACCTTCTTCTTCTTTTTTAAATTTAGTCCCAAATTGCGTTGGAGAGTACAAACTACTAATGAAGCTCTTACAAAAATTTCTCATGCATTCCGGAACGCCTTCGCAACTAGCATTTTGGGAACTTAGACCATCTCCAATAGTGATTTCTAAAATTGAGTTCTTATCCTACTTGGCATTGTACTTTAAGGAGATTTCTATCCTAGTTGAAAGAGTTTCTACATAAAAATTATAGACATACAAAAATGCTCTCCAATGGTTCTCTATTTCTATCATATATGTCACATAGTAAAAAATCAATATTGTTGTATGGTTAGCTTAGTACTAGCTCACTACTAGCAAATATTGATGTGGCGGAAAGATGTAACCAAGTTTACAGGTTTAGCTGGTCAACAGGTTTTGAAAAATATTTTTTTAAACATTTCTCTTATGTTAATTGGCTCCCAAAAATTTTGGATGATGACATTTGCTATTATGTGAATCTGACATGGAAAGTGACATGGCAGCTGATATGTCATATTTTAACCCAAAAAACTAATTACCCAAAATATTTATTGTTAATGTTAATGTTAATTTAAATTTAATGTTAATATTAATTTTAATGTTAACGTTAAAATTAATATTAATGCTAATTAATGTTAATATTAACATTAATATTAATATTAATATTAACATTAATATTAATATTAACATTAATATTCATGTTAATTTGAAGTTATTATTTTAGTATTAATTTTAATGTTAATGCTAATTTTAATTTAATGTTAATATTAATTTTAATGTTAATGTTAAAGTTAATATTAATGTTAATTCTAATATTAATGTTAATGTTAATTTTAATATTAATGTTAACCAGCTAAACCTGTAAACTTGGTTACCTCTCTTCGCCACATCAGCATTTGCTAGTAGTGAGCTAGTACTGAGCTAGCGATAGAGCAATTTGGTAAAAAAATTCTATCCTATGTGTCACATAGTAAAAAGACCAATTTAACGGTGTGGGGTCCAATAATAATTATCATGAGAGATAAGAGAATTTTTATGAGAGTTTCTACATGTAGAAATTCTCCTATAAAGTTTCTATCCTACATCATTGCCACATAGGATAGAAATGATGATAGAAATCACCATTATGAGAAATTTTTTCTAAAATGAATTTCTTTCATAGAAATAGGGAAGATAGAAACCCCCATTGGAGATGGTCTTATATGTAGATTGAGCACTTGGACGTTCTTTTAGTACAAAAGGACCAACTGAGCACTTTTAGTACAGAAGGGCTACTTTGGTATATATAATCCGTCATCAAATATCAGGTTGGGATGTTAAAAACAGAAACCCATCTAGACTTTTGTTGTGCAAAAATATGAAAACGTTCTTCCAGCAGGTTCAGATTTTATGTGAATCCGATCCAAAACATGTGAGGGACATCCTATAATGTGTTACTATCGTGGATACATGACAATCTTCGGTGGAATATAAATGAAATTTTTTGACTTGTCCTCTACTTTATTTGTTCGGATTAAGGGTATATCCTACTGTTTTGCGTTAATGTACATCACCCTCCACATTGGACAGATTCCGTCAAAAAAAAAAATTTGGGGACCAAAATGTCCTCGTCTTCTTCCTCCCTTTTCCTCTAACCCCCTTCCCGCGGCCACCGCCAACGCTCCCCGCCTCTACTCTCCCCCCCCCCTACGCCCCCCCCCCCCCCCTCCGCTCCCCCCCTCCGTCACCGCCCCTCCCCCTCCCCGCCTCCGCTCCCCCCTTCACCACCGCCCCCTCCCTCCGCTCCCCCCTCCCCTCCCTGCAGCAGCAGTGGCAAGCAACGGAGGCGGGGAGGGAGGGGGGAGCGGAGACGGTGGCCGCGGGAGGGTAGGGAAAGGGGGGGGTGCAGTGGCCGCGGAAGAGGGGGGGTTGCGGTGGCCGCGGGAGGGGGTAGGGAGGGGAAAGAGGAAGAAGAAAATAGGAGGAACATTTTGGTCCAAAATTTTTGGTCAAAATGTTTGACCGTTAATTTTTGACGAAATCTGTCAAATGTGAGGAATGATGTACATTAATGCAAAACAGTAGGATACACCCTTAATTCAGACAATAAAAGTGGAGGACAAGTCAAAAAATTCTAATATAAATTCAAAATACTAAGTACTATGAGCATTATCAGTGTACCTATACAAATTCAGAATATTAAGTACTACAATACCGATATATTGTTTTTATTCTGTAAACGGTATAAAAATATAACAAGAATAATAAATTGCCAAACTAAAATATAGATTTCTATTTAAAAATTTGATGGCTACCACACACATCTATAATTTGATATCATGCATGCAGAATTGATTGTTTGTAAAATACATGACAATCATCTACAACCACATCGGTCGAGTGGGTATGAAATATTAGTTCATAAACTAATTATACAGACAAAATTAAGTAGAAGGAATAATGCCTAGATATCTCCGTAACTTACCATGAAACCAATCAAATTCATACTGGAATAATGCACGAGATATTATAATTTCTCGTGGCCAATATTTCATGCATATATGCCCATATTTCTTGCATAGGCATCACAGGACATAAGAGATATTAGCATTACGGATCTCATTCCAACAAAAAGGAGTAATAAATTTTGGGAAGTATTTTTAATACCAGCATCATTTGGGAAGGTTTGCAAAGTTGCAACTAAAATACTGCAAATATTGTAACAAATGTCGTAGCAAATTAACTAACAAAGTAACAAGCAAATAAACAGCTCATGATCTACTTCTCATCAGAGCTACTATATTATTTTTCATACACAAGAATTTGCACTCCAATCTTTGAAAGCTTAATTTTGCAGCCTTTTAACATTATTACATTCCAAATAACAGCTGCTTAGCCCAATCATAGCACAAGATTGTCCATAAATACGCAGCTGCTTAGGAGCAAAACAATAGAGAGAAAAAATTGCAGTAAATTATATAACTATATCAACGAGTTCTCTTCATTCACTAACACATCACCAATAAGTGAACAAAAGCCAAAAATCTTTTGATATAATAGATTCAATCTCTCATCAATCAGGATATCGCCACTGCCTTCAACTGCTCTACGCATAACAAATGATCATTTCTCACATTTAATTGGAGTTTCAGCCGCGTAGGAAAACGGAAAGTGAAAAAAATCAGTTTTGCATGTTTGGTTAGGGGAGAAAGTGAATAAGAAAAAGAAGTGGAAGAAAATAACTAAGATTTTTCCCATCTTTTTTCTCCCAAATTGGAAGGATTCATTTTCTCTCCCCACTTATCGCTCTCTCCTCTTGATCATGCTTTTTTTTCCCTCTCCCTCCCCCCAACTCTCTCTCTCTCTCTCTCTCTCTCTCTCTCTCTCCCCTCTCCTCATCTCCCTCTTCTTCTCTTCTCTATTTTCCTCTTAATTTTCTTTCTAAATTTCTCGTCGACCAAATGAGCAAAGATTTTTCTTTTCTTTTCCTTTTCCTCTTTCTTTTTCTTTTCCATTTTCATTTTCTCTTTCCTTTTTCCCATTTTCTTGCAAACCAAACACAGCCAAAGTAAAAATCAGGCAGATGGCCTTCACTCATGGTAATATTGGAAGTGTTACTTTATCATAACTAAAGAAACTAATCCGTCCATGATCTACAAAACAGAACTTAAGGGGTAGGCCGTCACACTTCTCCTCCATGCTTTCGACCTCTGCTCTTGAGGGCGGATTGCCTCTGCACAAACAATTTATACACAAGTCAGGTGCAATAGCATATCAAAGAACCTAAAATTTGAAAAAAGCAGGCTTCACTGTTTCAAGTTGCTTACAAGATGGAAATCACAATCATACTACACGTATTAAGAATTATCAAGTCAGAGGTTGAGAAGGCTTACTTTGACAAAATGACAAGTTCTCCTAAGGTGCAAAATTGTTTGAATTTCTGTACAGTGCAGAAGTGTCTAGATGAAGAAACATGGTACCTTAATTAAATCATCTTTAAGTTCAACACAAGGGGAAAGCCAAACATAAAAGCATTTGAATTACATAGGAGAAAAGCAGAGGGATTTTACAAGCAAGTTGGAAATGATCAAAAAAGGAAAACATACAATCACCATCTCTTGAATTTTGGAACATTCAATTATTCAAATACACAAATTTAGGTAAAAATAAGTACCTTCAATTGAAGAAGAAACACAATGAAACATTCAGTCTCGTGGATCCTTATTTATTCACCATTGATGTAAAGGCTTTTCCTAATTCTAAACAAATGGAATCATCTGAACGTTACAAAATAAAGTTCTTTTACCCACAAAACAAATGCATCTGGATAGCTTCAAAGTTTTCATTTGAAGGTTTAAAGTGAATGTCATTGTTAACAAAATGTTTCTAGTTTATTATTTGCAACATGCCCAATACTATACACATACCGAGTAGTTAAGGAAATGAAAGAAAAGGACAGACAATGTACATTCATTTGTATGCTAAAACTAAAGTTCATCAGATTAAAGACAAAATACCTGAGTACACAAAGCAGAAAACTTGGATCACCAGGAGAAGATTTTCTAAACTTGTTATTTGGAAGATGCACACTAAATGCTGGCTTCATTTCATCAAGCTGCATATCTCTGAAGCAATTTGATAACGTGTATTCCACTTCCTGACAGAATATCCCATTACCATCTTGTGTGCTCTGTCGTGGATCTGAATTGCCGCAGCCCAATGTAGTCTTCATAATCCATGGGATACCATACCACCCAACAATATAACCAAGTGATTTCAAGTGCCGATAAGCCTTAAAGCAATCCCAAGAACACCCATCTTTTAAGTTTGTGATCTTCTTATAAATATCTTTTATGCTTAGAATTGTGTCGTCACAATCTGACAGAAGTAGCGCCCCTCTTTCGGCCATAAACCTATATAGATAATTTAAGTCCTTTAGAATCTAACAAATAAGAGTGAGATCAACTTTAAAAAACAGCAAATAACAATCCGTGACTTCATTGTTTTGGCCACATAGTTCAATGTTTTAGCAAGTTCAGGTCATTTCAACCCAATATATACTGAAACATGCCAAAACCTACAAATGCAAGTGATAAATGGTTGGAAGGAAAATTTGTGTTAAATGTGTGTGATATTCATTCCTTTGTTGCTAGTTCATTCACATGCAACTGAAATATTATACATGATTAGAATACCATATTTGTGCTTCAAAAAAATCAAACAATCCCTACCAAATAAAATAGCCAACTTTTCCATCTCTATACAATTTTTTTCCCGGTTCACCAGGTTCTGCCACTAGGACATCATAGTTAAAATCGAGTTTGATCGTGGCTCAGAAGGAACACACTTAACACATGCAAGTTTCAAACAAAAATATACAGAAAATCTAATGGTTTGTCAAAAAAGATACAGTCAAACCTATATAAATTAATAGTCTTGGACCAAGGAAAAATTATTAATTTAGCGAATATATAAATAATGATAAATTAATAACTTATTAATTTATTGAGTAATTACTACCTTATTAATTTGTCAAGGCATTCCTTATTTTCTTAAATATTGTACATGGTATTTAGTTTCTCGTTTTACGAACTAACAATTATATGTATTTGCTTAAAGGTCCTCTGTATACATCGGAGCCTCCTCTTTCATTTAATCAATGTAATTGTAAACTTATATAGTTCACAATCTTTGGCTATACCCATCAATTATACAATAATAGATAGCTCTTTTCACAAAAAAAGACTATCCATAGAGTGGCGGCATTTAATTGTAAAAGTTGGCTAGGTAGCTAACGTTGTCAGTCTGTTCTTTTAAGAATAAGAACATGATTTTTTGCTTCTTGTGGGTAACTATTTGCTCTACTTAATGGATAACTATTTGCTACCAATGGGGAATTTCTTGAATGGAATTTCTGCAAGAATTGCAAAACCTTCTAATATCATTTGAGAATAAAAATGGTAATAAAATTTGTTGCGGTGGTGACCAACAAATCGATTTTTGTTAGAAACATAAACCACAGAAAAAAAAAGTTGCTGGTAGATTCAAAGTAATTAAATGTTTCACAGGTGCTAAACTGGATTTACTGTCATAACCAAAAACTTCCATAGGTTAATCTACTTATTTTTCCAAAAATAGATTGGACATTGTTCAATTACTACATTATTCCATTTTTTGAACATTTAACCAAGCAAAAAGTCTACATGGTTTCTCGTTTTACGAACTAACAATTCTATGTATTTGTTTAACCAAGTAAAATTCATAATCTACTTATTTTTTCCAAAATAGATCGTATATTGTTCAATGTACTACATTATTTAATTTATGAACAATTAACCAAGCAAAAACTCTATTTAAATAAACAAAAGCCAGCGTGAAGTGACATCAATTTTAAGAAGCAACAAACAGTGATCAAGTCATATTTTAGGAAGGCGCCATAGTTGAATCATAAGCACTATGTATACCAAGAAAATATTAATATGTATATTATGTGTGAACTATATGAATTTTTTATAATGTATTATCTTATAAATTAGCGAATTATTGATTTAGCACATTATTTCCCAGTCGGGACCGATCAAAAATATTATTTAACCGAGATTATTAATTTACTGGATATTAAATTATCGAGGTTCTCCTGTACAATTTTTTACATATATAATAAAGGGTTTTTTCCCCATATAAGCCCTTTTGTCTACCTTATTTTAGATAAGTCACCCAAATCCATATAAGCCCTTTTGTCTACCTTATTTTAGATAAGTCACCCAAATCTTATAAATTGCCTAGAAGTCACCCAAATCACTGATAATTGATCTATGACTAGGAGTCCTTTGATTAACTTACCTGTGAAAAAACAGAATATTATGTTAACTTAACTGAGAAATTACTATGAACACTTTTACCCCTCCATTCACCTTCTTATCCCTCTACTCCTCCTCGATCAAACTCTCCTCCCTTCCCCTTCTGGTGCAGGTGAAATTCTTTTGCAGACATCCTATTGGTTTCTCATCTGAAATTTTGTACTTAAAAGTACTGATTCTACGTAGATGTTATTGCACTAGTACTCCAGAAAACTAATACTGCAGGAATATAAAGTGATATACACCCAAATAGAATTAAGAAACAGTTATCCTCTAAAAGACTCTTCGGACAATTGTGCTTGAGTTGATCATCAACGAGAAAGCAAAAGCTATTAACTTTCCATCTGAAGAAAAAAATCCACGGTCATGCACGTTGTACAAGTATGCTTTTTAGTTGAGTATATACACTTACTAAACAATACATTACTATATATAAAGTGGAACTGGTATGAAACATAGGATAATATGTAAGATATAGATCCTTGTTGGAAGAAAAACAAGCACAACGTTTGCATTTTAGTTTCTATTTCATAGGAAATCTCTTCAAGAAAACTGGCCCTAGACAGGATAGGAAGAACAGACGGTTCTCATTTAGCATAAATGGAGGAGACTTTAAGAACATACAATAAATAAATTATTGAAGGTTGCTTACGTAAACAAGTATAAAGAAGACGGACAATGGTCTTCATATAAAGATTATAGGGAGACCTATGATTGACAATAAACTAGTACGATCAATTAAGTATAGAAATGTGCAAATTATCATGTCTTAACCACCATGAACATTTTGTACCAGAAAATATAAGACAATGATATCTAGGTCAATATTACTACTGAAACCACAATAAACTAGAACCCATAACAGTAGAATCTTTAACACGTCCACATATATATAACTTATTGAAGTTGGCGCAAGAACATTCTCCCAAAATTCTTTAACAGTAACCTACACATGTTCCATACTCTACATCGCCATGTTCACATCACAGAGACATTGGATCGGATGGCAGTATGCTCGTTCCTATTACATGATGTTCCGCATGGTGTTCATGCATCATTCTCTAAAGGATGCCCCGTCCCACAAGGCCAATTATAGAGTTTGTTTCCGTGGTTCAAACCCGTATCCTACAGGATACGAGTGTCAAGCCTTTCCGTCGCACCAATCAACTCCCTCTGGTTGTTACTTCCATCTGTCCTCGAATGATTGCTCATTAGCACATGTGATGTGTATCAACACAAATGCATACATGATACCGACATTTCCCATATCAAGGATCTCATTGTAATGTTATATATCCTACAAAGCTAGTATTACGTGTACTCTCGTGTAAAGGTGTGCCCTAGAGACTAGGAAGCTTAAAATTGGTTCAGTGTCCATGTATCAAATACGACATGGATACTTCAAAAACTGAATTTAGGTATTTTGAAGCAGTACAATTGGTAAGGATTGATATGTACAGAATCTCTTCAACGCGGCAATAGAGTTTGCCGTTTCTGATAATTCCAGTGGTGGCCCACATGCTGCCCTTCTTCTCCACTATCTCTCCCATTCCCATTTCTTCATCCCACCGAGCTCTTGATAGCTCCTTCCTTCAATATTTGCATAGATGTATATAAGTACTAAAAATTGATGAGGATTTCTATAATGCATGAAAAATGAATATAACACAAGTACAAGACACAATACAGACACGACGACAAGGACACGACACTGGAGTCTATGTGCTTCATGGGGTTATGTAATACCTGAACTGAAGCTTAGATGAGGAGGGTCTGAAGTTGGCGTTAGTACTAAGGAACGGGTTTCTGTGGTTCTCTTCTTCTTCTAGCTCCTTTCTTCCTCTTCCAGACATATTACACTAGAAATGATAATATTCTTAGAAAAGTTTATTAGTGTGGTTATGGAAATAATAAAGGAAGTTTTGTTAAAAATTATGGAGAATTACCTATATAGAAAAAATATCTGAGAACACACACACACACACACACACACACACACACACATAGTGATTTTGAAGGGTCTGAGTATTTAAATACTACAAAAATAGTAAACCAAAATCTTATTATTTTTTATACTTATCATCAATACTTTAACAATCAGTCCAATCATTTGATTGTTGGTATTATAGATCCAACCGTTTGGACTGACTGGTGTGATCTTGAAGGGCTATTGCTCAGTAGCTAGGGTTAGTGACAGTAGACTCAAAAGTTGATTTTGCCTACTGAAAAAAAAATCAACTTTAATATCCGAAACCGTTTGAATCATGAGCAATTTGAATATCAGGAACAAAGGCCTGGACAATTCACTTTTTGTCCAAATAATTGATAGCAAGTCCTTCACATGTTTACATTGATCGACTCCACGAGATAGTAATCCAGGAGATAGCAAAGAAAATCAATTTCAGAGTTTAGTATAGACGCATCAGTAAGCTTGATTAAACTTACTTCGAGAGATTTCTTTAATCTGCCACTGGTGTGATGAAGGGAAGAAGCAATCGACTCTGAACTTTTGTTAAATGTCGGGTTGTCTGTTTTGTGGCAGTTGTCAGGTGTGTGGTGAGACCGATCAGACAGCAAATAGAATTTTTGCATTGCAAAAGCAAAGAGTTACATTATTTCTAAACGACCAAAAATGCATTAACAATGATGCAAAGGCAAAGAAAAAGAAAAGAAATATATGAAGCATACACGGAACACTGAATAGGATGGTTTAAAGGATATCAAGCTTGAGTGCAGATCCTCTTTTCCTTTCAGCTAAGTGTTATATATACATATATAGGCTTAATTTCACTTAAATACCCTGAATTGGCCAGTTTGGCACTTTAACAACCCATCCTTTTTTTTTTTTGACAAGTTGACATCAAGACCTTTTTATTTTCACTTTAATATTCTGATTCTCTGAACTCTCACTTTTTGCAATTAGAGGTAACAATAAGTACAAAAGACCACATCCTAATCGTATCCCCAACCATAGTAATAGATTATTTGTTCAGACTTTAATTAAAAAGCTAATTGAATAGTCAATTTTTTCTTTAACTAAATCCTATTCCTAATCTTAACCACATCCACCACCCATCACCGCCATTCCTCCCTACCCCCTGCCGCCACCGCTCCCCCATGTCTGCTGCCACTTTTGCCGCTGACTACGTACAAGGGTCAAATTCGATTAGGTTGGGTTCAATTCTCAAGTGTCTGGTGCACATATAGGTAAGATAGTGAAGAGAATGCCACCTCGAATTCTTGTTGGGCGGAGCTAACCAAACTCGACAAACACATCCAAACACGTAATGATTAAAACAAAACAAGATCATGTTATAAGCAGGACCCACCATATGGTTGGAGGTGCCAACACTATTGAAAAAACATATCGTTCACCGCATAGTAGGAGGTGTTGATTTGTGCCTGTCATGAGATTGAAAACCACCATACATGATGTCTTTCTTTCTGGTTTTCCCTACACAACAAGTATTCCATATGGCGTCCTTCTCCAAGTCTCTTATTGTATGTGTATATAACCACTCGCAGGAATCAAATCCGATTAGGCTTTACTAATGCTTGTTCTTTGTGTGCAACTGCGCAAGACCTCTAATTAACACTATCTCTTAGGCATTTATCATAGCCCATTCGGTCGTATGTAGTATATATAGGTGCAAATTAAGCCAGAGCGTAGGAGATGTAGTATAAGTTGTATAACAATACATGTGACATGCATAGAGAACTCAATTAGGCTTCTTAGTTCTTACCTTGTCAGTTATAGAAGAATTAGACGGTGACGTTGGTCTTCTAGAAATTAGTGTTCCACTTACGCTTGTTAGTATAAAGGAACCAGGCAATTTACTTGTTAGTCTAAAGGAACCAGACAATTACTAAAAGATTGACCTTGGGTTTAATCTCATTAGAGTGTCTCAATTCTAAGGGCCATAAGGGCATGACTAAAGGTTAGCTCCCTTGCTTCTTTTTTTCCAAAACTTATTGACCAAATTCAGTCCATGAGGGAGAAGTTTGTCATTGTGTAAGAGAAACTATAGTCCCGAGAGATGATCAATCCTCTATCTTGATACCTCTAGTAGGGCTTGCAATTCATGAGCATCTCATGATTAATGGTTTTATTCACTAATCCATAATCAGTTAAAGGATAAGCAACAACCACTTTGAACCTCGCAATTAAAGATTAGTTTCTCTTGTTTGTAGACATACAAGTCCAATAATAGCCCCAATTTGAAGAGTATTAGCTCCGTAAGGCATAACAACTCTAGAATTTTTTTTATCAAAATTAAACTTATATTTGTATGTTTGAAAGCCACCAAAGGCCATTAGTAAGCATTAGAACCTACTAGGTTCAGCATGTTAGAAGCTTTAAAGTATCATCCCCTAAAATCACATTTATTGAGCAGAAACCTTAGTCATATTAATAGTTTGGCCAAAAACAGTAACAAGGACCTTGGGGTACTCTCTAAGGCAAATTTGGTGCCATCAAACATACAAGAGGGTCTAGTGAAAATATGCAATAATTTTGCATCCCTCTCACACTTGAATATTTGCAATTTGTATCTACTTGCACCCGTACTAAACTAAAATATCTTCACACTCTACTTTGCAGCTCTTCTTCTTAAGTTTTCCTCTCCCTCTTCTATTACTTCTTGTGCTCTTCCCTTTCCTCAACCTTTGTTACACTCTTCTGATTTTGGTCATCTATTCTGCCTCGCCCTTGGCTATTCTTCTTACTAATTCTCATTTGTATGAAGTAAAAAATTATTCTTGATACTAAATTGTCATTTTTCTACAAGGAATGTAAGGTACTCTGTGATTTTATCAAGTACGATAAGACTAAGACAATGGCAGAGCAAGAACCTTTTTGGAGGGACGATGAAGCTAAACCAGTGTAAAAAGAAAATTGCGCACATAATGAACACTTCGAAAGACTAGCACCTCAAATATAATTACTTAATTTGAAAGAAAGATACAAAAGCAAAAATTATTACCAAGTTTAGCTATGTTGTAATAGGTGATTTGCACAAGTTTAAGTCAATAATATAACATCACCAGATTTAACCCTACCAGATTCCACTAACAAATAGGATTTACAATGAATGCTCTACTTACCTGTCACTAGTACATCATGAGGATTATTGGAATGGAGAGTTGGAGTCCTTGTTGTGGTCAAGATCTTATGATCCGGATCGTGGATCTTGCGATCTGATCCAATTTTGACTATTCGCGATCTGGATCCCATACATGGATGAGTTATTAACTTTCTAAAACTCAAGTACCAATTGAAGATGAACGTCAAAGGACCGTAGATATCAAAATAGCTTTCAGCATAGACTCGGATTTTAGCACAAAATTAAACGGGTGCAGATCTGTCTAAATCGCTGAGGGTTCTCCTTTATAGTCTAGGGAACTTTGAGAGTGGTCCTTGGTTTCGTCAGCTTAAACTGCATATCCAAAAGGTATGTCTGCCAACCGGCCGTCTAGGTTTTATGGCATTACTCTCGCATGCTCGTGGCTAACTTAGCTAGGAATTTCGCACCAACATTGAGGGTTTATGTTAAAAACTCCAGCCTGTTGCTCTGCGAATCCGAGTACCGGTCAGTAAATTACGAGCAGTTTTCTTCCTATGGTCGAACTCTTCGTGCTCACTTGCCGCCTACTCCGCAATCGTCCTCATGGCACAGAGGGGGCAACAGGCGTCGGCATGAGGAATCCAGATGTCGAGTTCCAAATGCCAAAAGGATTTTCATTGGAGGACTTCCCCCATGAACATTCACTGTGAGAAGCTGTCTCATTCATCAACTCCTCATTATTTCGAATTGTCAGCCAATAGCAGCACACCCACCCTTCGTCATTCCAATTAAATCCCCCTCAGATTTCTACCAATTCAGATTTCAGAAGCTACTCCCAACAAAACCCAAAGAATCAACAATCTCTACAATCGCCACTGAATATTCACTAATCAATCAAAACCTTTCACAAAACAACTCAAACTTCAAGAAACCCACTATATATATATATATATATATATATATATATATATATATATATATATATATATATATAAATAAAAAAAAATAAATAAAATAAATAAATATATATATATATATATATATATATATATATATATATATATATATATATATATATATATATATATATAATGGCAATCGGGGAGCGGGCGATAGGCTAGGGTTTGACCGTGGAAGCCCCCCGAGGCCGCCGGACCCCCTTGCCGGCGGGGGGGCGGGCCTCGGGGAAGCAGGGCGGCGCCCCCCCCCCCCCCCCCGGCGGTGGGGGCGGGCTGGGGCACATCCAGGGGGTTCGGGCGGACCCCCCGACGCAGGCGCGGACGCCGGAACACCCCCAGGCGGTGGGGGGAGGTGAGGAAACTCAGGGGGGGGGGTCGGGCGGACCCCCCCGGCGGTCGCAGCCCCTCCCGGGCGGTGGTGGGGGGACGGGATCAACGGGAGTTGTGATGGGAACGTCGAATTCGTTGCGGGGTGGACCCATTGCTACGAACTTCGAGTTCGGAGCGGGCTCCGGATCTCTGGGGAGCCAAACGGACGGAGGGGGATGGACGGCGGTTACGCGCCGTCGTGGGGCGAAATCCGGGGTGAAGCCGAGAGGTGGACAGGGTCAGGTTCGGGATCGCTATTCTGATGGTCGTCAGATCGGGTCAGGGTCTCGGCCATCTGGACGAGGTCCGGGGGTGGCTGCTGGAAGATCGGTGGGCTGGAGGCCAAAGGCGACCGCGGCGGCCAAGGGGAAGAGTAAGGTGGTGGAACCGGAGGCCCAGGGATCTGGGACTCCTCGTCCGGAGGTTACCCCGAGGCCTCTTGGGACGACCACCCGGCAAACTGGACGGTCCTGGGCCGATATCTGCAACCCAGTGGGGCCGAAATCCCCCACATCGATAGAGTACGTCCCGCCAATTAAGGTAGGGAGAGGTTTCCGAGCCTCCTTCCCTGCGGAGGAGATCCAGAAGGTGACAGCGTACTGGGAGAATACCCTCGTCCTGTACGTATTATGCAACAAGCCTTTCTACGGACAGATCAGGGGCTATGCTGCGCGTGTCTGGGAGCCTAAGGGGAGCATGGAGTTCTATGCCCGCGAGAACGGCTTCTACTATGTGAAGTTCGGTCTGGCGGAGGATGTTGCTAGGATCCTTCAAGGCGGCCCCTGGACGTTCGACGGCAGGTTGATTATTCTCAAGGAGTGGACCCCGGAGCTCCGTTGTGAGAGGGAAGTACTGAACGCCATCCCTGTTTGGATTCGCTTTCCTGAGTTCCCGGTTAGGTTTTGGAGTGTTGATGCGGTTGGCCAGCTTGGTGGGCACCCCGATCAAGGCAGATGATGCTACTGCCTTTCGGTCGCGGTTGATGTACGCCAGGATCTTTGTGGAGATTCGGGCAGGGGGGAGCTTCCGAAGACGGTCGAGTATGAGATCCCATCTGGGGAGGTGCTTACCCAGAAGGTAGAATATGAATGGATTCCACCTACCTGTTCACGGTGTTCTTGCTTCGGGCATCTGGCTAGTGCTTGTTCGGAGGTTGGACCTCCGGTGGAGCCTACTCTCCCTCCTAGGGAGGTTCCAGAGGCCCCCTGTGATATGAATCTCTGAGATGATAGTGGCGCGGAGGTCTTGGAGGGGGAGGTTACACATCCTGTGAGTGATGCTGGTTTGAGCCTAGTTGTTTCTACTCAGCTGGCTCCCTCGTGTGGAGGGCTGACCACTTGCCAGGGGCTGAGTAGTAGTATAGCTACTAGAGGTATGGCGGCGTCGGAGACTGAGGCTCGAGGGGATGGCGGATCGTCTGGAGGGCAGGTCTACTGTAGGAAGAGGCGCGCTATCGGCATGTTGAGGGATGGCCCCTCAATGGTGGTGGGTCATACTTCGGACATAGAGGAGGCGGTGTGTGTTGCCAATCCTGCATGGGCGTTGGTTCTATCTCCGGTCGCTCCCCAACAGGCGGTTCCGTCTGGGATGGAGGAGGACTCGTTAGCGACGGGTGCGGCACTTCCCCCAGGTGGTGATCCGGGAGTTTTCCAGGGGGACCCCACCTCTCATTAATTAATGGCCATTATTGCCTGGAATGTGAGGGGGGCGTGTTCGCTAGGGAGGTGGAGAGAGATATGTGGGGTGCTCCACAGAGAGAAGTGTGACATTTCTGTTATCTTAGAATCCAAGATCAAAGGGGAGAAGACCCTTACTCGGCGGACCCCTTCTCATTGGGCCCAGCTGCACAACCTGGCACTTTGTGACATGGCCAGGATTTGGGTTCGCTGGAACTCGAAGAGTTGGGATGGTGACTTGATCTTGTTGACGGAGCAGTTGATTGCCATCTCCTTCGTGAACAAGGGTAGCTTCCGGTTCTTACTGGGGGCGGTCTACGACCACAATGACAGAAGGAGAAGGGAGTCTCTATGGAACGACATCTCTCGTGTTTCCGATGCTGCTGAGTCGTCGGATCTCCCTCTGCTCTTGATCGGGGACTTCAACGCTCTTATGCATCATGGGGAGAAGTTGGGTGGTCGTCCGGTTCCAGATTCTATCCTCTATGATTTTCAGAGATGTCTCCTGCTTGCGGGGCTTCGGGAACTGTCTCGCTCTGGCTTCATCTGGACTTGGCACAACAAAGCAACTCACAACAGGGTTGCTTGTCAGCTTGATCGAGCCCTGGGCAACGGGGAGTGGTTCCGTCACTTCCCCAACTCTTCGGCTGAGGGTCTGGCAGCTGGGACGAGCGATCACTCCCCCATCAGGGTTGGCTTCTTTGCTCGATCTTTTGGGAAGTCCCGTCCGTTCAGGTATAACAACAGTTGGTATCTCTCGGAGGGCTACCTTGAGGCTGTCGCAGAGGGGCTGTCTAGCGGTCAGGAGGGGACGGCTCAATTCCAATTGGTTCGTCGTCTCAAGGCCACGAAGAGAGCTCTCAGGAGTTGGGTGCAGGGGTTGCCCAAGACCACTCTAGAAGATAAGGAGGCTGAGCTGAGATCTTTGCAGCTGGATTTGCAAGCTGACATGCTTAATGGAGATCTGGCGGCTAGAGAGAAGGAGCTGATTGGAGAAGTCAACATTCTGAGGCTGCAGAAGGAAATTAGCTCGGCTCAACGAGCCAAATGTTCCTGGCTGAAGGATGGACACCGGTGCTCCAAGTTCTTTTATGACGTTATCCGGACTAGACAGAATCGGAATCACATATCCCAGCTTCTTGATGTGGATGGCACTCTGGTGGGGACGCCGGCTGAGATACAGGGCGAGGCTGTCAGGTACTATTTCGATTTATATTTCCAGACTGACTACCTGTCCGTGTTCCCAGAGGTTGTTACGAAGCGGTTGGTGACTCCATTTAGGAATAGCATCCTACTTGCCCCTGTCACATTGGAGGAGGTGGAAGCTATTGTCAAGGTGGCGGACCCCAACAAGGCCCCTGATCCAGATGGCTTCAGCAGTGGTTTCTTCAAGCGCCATTGGGATATTCTGAAGCTTCAGGTCGTGGAGGTGGTCCAGGAGTTCTTCACTAAGAGAAAGCTTTTGAAGGAGTTGAATCACACTTTCCTGACCTTGGTGCCTAAGAAGGAGGGCACGACTGCATTGGCAGATTTCAGACCTATTGCATGTTGTAATTATCTTTATAAGATAATTACACACCTTATATGCCGACGGATGGAGAGAATCATGCAGGACTTGGTTTCCCCAAACCAGGCTGCGTTCATCAGGGGGCGGTCGATTGCAGAGCATAGCCTCCTGGCACATGAGATGGTGAGGAGATTCAACAGACCTGGTGGGAAGAAAGCTTGTGTTAAACTGGACCTGAGGAAGGCGTATGACATGGTCAATCGGGACTTCCTCTGCCATCTGATGTCTGCCATGGGATTCGGGATCACTGGGTTGCGTTGATCAGGGAGTGCATCACGTCCCCTACTTTCTCAGTTCTCATCCAGGGCGTTCCTTATGGGTACTTCCAGAGCAACCGTGGGCTTAGGCAAGGTGACTCATTGTCCCCTTATCTGTTCACGCTTGTGATGGACCTGGCAGTGCACCGTGGACGGTTGGTGCCTCTGTTTCGTAGGATGGACCCTCCAGTTACCCACCTTATATATGCTGATGATCTACTAGTCTTCATCCAGCCTACGACGATGGGGTTGCAGATGCTTGCGGGTATTATGGAAGATTTGAAGTCCTTCTCGGGTCTCCAGCTGAACAGGGATAAGAGTCGGGTCTACTTCAGTTCCCGGTGTTCCCAGAAGGAGGAGAGGGCTGATGTCCTGGGTATCGCGAGGAGTGATCTTCCGGTGCGTTATTTAGGAGTGCCCCTCACCGTCAATTATGCGAGGGATCAGGACTGCCAGGGCCTGGTAGAGTATGTCCAGCGGAGAGTAGAAGGCTGGCAAGCCGCCGGTCTGTCCTTTGGCGGACGCATAGAGCTGATCAGATCTATGATCTCGGCTGTGGCCCATTTTTGGCTACAGTACATCCTCCTCCAGGTGGCCACTATTCGGCGAGTGGAGCGTCTATGTGCTGATTTCCTTTGGAGGGGGGTATGCATGCGATCTCGTGGGAGCAGCTCTGCCGTCCCAGGAAGGAGGGAGGTGTGGGGCTCAGGCCGTTGCTGGAGATCATGGAGACCTCCGCGCTCAAGCTGGCCTGGAGATTCATTAGCGGAGGGTCGCTCTGGGCGGACTGGATGCACAGCAGATACGTGAAGCAGGACAATTTTTGGACATGAATGATGGGTCGGGTACGGACCTCTGGCGGGACCCTTGGATAGATCGACGTTCGTTGCTAGACATCAGGGGATCCCCGACTCACACGGAGGACAGGTGAGGTCTGACGTGTAGTCGGATCTTACGAGATGGAGAGTGGAGGCCAGAATCTTATCGGTACACTGAGGAGCTGGGAGGGTCCATTATGTCTACAGTCATTGATCCGGCTTTGCCTGCGGATCGGTGGATTTGGGAGCCGACTGGAGTATCTTCGGGCTCGGGGGAGTTCCAGTTCCGTAGTTGCTACAATCTGATCCGGCACGTTTTCCCTCTGAGTTATGATTACGAGTTCGTCTGGTGTAAGGGTCTGGCCAGGAAGATGCAGTTGTGTGTTTACAGGCTTCTTCTGGGTCGCCTCTTGACGAGGGATCGCCTGAGTTCTTTTGGAGTGCCAGTGCCGGACCCTAAATGTGTGCTTTGCTGTTTGGAGCCTGAGTCTATTAAACATATCTTCTTCGAGTGCACTCTGGCATGGCAGATATGGTCGGAGCAGAGTCGGGTATTGGGAGTGTGCGCCTCTGGTAAATACATTGGGGACATCATCCAGGTGATACGAGATAGCAGGGGTCGAGGTCATGACTGGTTCCGTACAGCCAGAGTTCGTCTGGCGGCTTCGGTTTGGCATGTTTGGCGGGAGCGAAACCGCCGGATCTTTGAGGGACTAGTCACACCTCCAGTTGGCATTCTCCATAACATTGAGTTTGATGTGAACGCTATGGAGAATGGATGAGTGTTGAGTGGGAGTCTCACTCAGTTTGTATGTTGTATGATTATGACTTTTCTTTTGGAATAAAATTTACCTTTTTCCAATATATATATATATATATATATATATATATATAGAGAGAGACCTTTGGAACAGTACAAGTGTCAGGTTTTCTCAATAGGTTCGGATCCAGGAAACTTCTGGCAGTGGAGAAGGAGACGGTGGGTCTCTCCATAGGCGGAGGAGAGGGGGGAGGAGGAGTCCCCGATGGCTGCGGAGGCCCGGATCTCTTGTGCGGTGAGCGAGGACGAGAAGTCGACGCCATCGGCATCGTCGCCGGCGATGGCTCCGTCGTAGGCGGGTGCAGGAGGAGGATAGAGGAACGCCTCGACGGAGGTGGTGGCCGTCGTCGTCCCTTGCTTGCTCTGATGCGTCATTGCCGGTTGGATCATTAAGGAGGAGGAGGAGGAGGAGGAGGAAGAATGAGAATGGGGGAGAAAAGAGGATTTTGGTTTGGTAGCTGTAAAATTATATTATTTATAGACAATTGATAAAGGCACTGCACCTTTTGATCAGGGCTAGCCCATTAGGGCTAGCCCTGATCAAAAAGTGAAGTGTCTTTTATAATAAGGACTGTCCAAATTTCTGGCAGTCCTACATACAGTAAGGACTGCCAGAAAAATGGGCAGTCCTTTTGTTTCACATGCTGAGACTTAGGACTGCCAAGTTTTCTGGCAGTCCATTCAGTTTGCAGGACTGTCAGAAAATTGGGCAGTCCTTGTTATAAAAAAAGTGAAGTTTTTGATCAGGGGCTAGCCCTGATCAAAAGGTGCAGTGCCTTTATCAATTGCCTTATTTATAAGTGCACATCTCATGGCTAGTTCAAATTTAATTTTAATTTATTTATAAGTTTGTCATTGAAAAACTTAGTCATGTCTAGTCCAAATGTAAGTATATAAGTCTAAATTTTTTTTTCTCTAAGAATAACAAGAAGAAAAACAAAAAGAAAGAAGAAAAACAAAAAGAACTTCTCTTTCTCCAAAATCCTTTTTTTTTTTTTTGCTATCTTCTAATTTCTCGTATCTTTCTCCAAATCCTAGTTTATGGATAAAATTATAGTTGTAGAAAAAATTTGGGTTATCAAACATATTAATCAATTTTTCTTCATTAATAGAAAAAATTATGGATGAAATCCTAATTCTAGAAGAAATTATGAATGAAACTTGTTGTACAGCAAGTCCATATCAGCACTGCCACAATTTATAGCAGTCATAGAAGTATTGAGGATTACCATAAATTGTGGCCGTCCTGAAAGAGACTTGTTGTACGACATGACTGTCACAATTTCTGACAGTCCTAGAAGTATTGACTGCCAGAAATTGTGGCAGTCTTCAAAGGGACTTGCTGTACAGCATGAAATTGAAACGGTCGAATGAAAAAGATTATTTATAAGGGCACATCAAAAGTTGATCAGGACTAGCCCAAATTTAATTTGGTTTATTTACAAGTTTGCCATTGAAAAACTTACTCAGGACTAGCCCAAATGTAAGTATATAAGTCAACTTATTATTATTTATTTTTTTTGCTCTCTCTCTCCTTCACAAGAAGAAGAACAACTACGAAGAAATAAGAAAGAAAAAAGAAAAAAAAAACAATAACAAGAAGACATAAAAACAAGAACTTTTTTTTCCTCTTCTAATTTCTCATATTTTTTTCTCCAAACCCTAGTTTATGGATGAAATCCTTGTTGTAGAATAAATTGGGTTATCAAATCTATTAATTATTTTTTCTTCATTAATAGAAGAAATTATGGATGAAATCCTAATTCTAAAAGAAATCGATTTGCTGAGCAAGTCTATATAAGGACTACCACAATTTCTGACAGTCCTACAAGTGTCACGTCCCGCTTCCCGGATGGAAGGATGACGTCATAAACACATCCCCAGGCTACGCGCCGAAATTCGCGATTGTCGCCCGTAATTATCAGCAGAATAGAAAATACAAGAAATTCTCATGGCATTAAAATATAGTGTAGCTATATTACAGGGAACTTTTCCAACAATTCTATTACAGATTATTACAAAAATAGATTTGCAAAATAACAACGATGCTGCTGGTCATAACTGTGGGTAATCCCGACAGTTTACTCCTCGTCGTAGTGCGGCGATACTTCGGCGGAGGCGTCTTCTTCTCCTTCACCTAGTGAACAAATACTAGGTCGTTTAGAAAACGACGAGCAAGTCCTCGGCCAAGAACGGTGAAAGTTAAATAAAGATGAATATGTAGTTTTGAAAAAATGAAACAAGGTATGCCAAATTGCACTGCTATGTATATATATAAATATATATATATATGCTTTAGTAAAACATGAATGAAATCAACGTCCTACTCCATGATAATAAGATTTCCGAGCTTCCCTTGAGCTTTTAGTAGGAATTGTTTTCTTGAGCAATTAAGGACACAGCCCCCCATAGTAGGCCGCGTTGTTTTCTGGAGTAAGATTTGAAAAGAAATACAGTTTTGAGAACAATACTCTGAATAATCCTCTAAATATTTCCCGTGAACAATCCCGTTGACCTGGGATCAGCTGTGATTTCCGAGCCTCCCTTGGGCTAAAAAGACATCTATTGATGTTACTGTCAGATAGATGTAGAGCCTCCCTTGGGCTAGTACACCCTAGTCGAAACTAGATGCACTGATTTACGAGATTTCCGAAATACTGCTCAGCTTTTTGTTATTTATGTTACGGGATATCTAGGGATATTCAGTTGTTCTCCCCTCCCAAATGCTTCCTTAGATAATAAATTTTCTAAAAAAATTCCGAAGGTCGGAAATTTGTCTATCTCCTAAATTTCTTAAAAATTTCGGCAGTCTCCTCTGTATTTAGGAGCCCCGAAAATTTACAAGAAACATATATATTATGAAAGTAAAATATGGGCTCGCCGACCCCTTCGGTGGAGCAACTCTCAACACACGGAACCACGCAAGTAAATAATTGGGCTCGCCGACCCCTTCGGTGGAGCAACTCTCAACACCGGAACCACGCAAGGAATAAAAGAAGAAAAAGGAACTGGAGACTTATACCTGAGCAAGCAATGATTACCTTTCTTTTGGTAATTAGTCGGGTCGCAGCTTGCTAATAGCTTTGCAGTTTGTCAAAATAGAGCAAATATTTTTTTCAACTATACTAGTTAATATGCAGGACTTTATAATACATAACTATATATGTACAGGTATATGTATATATATAGATATATATATATATGTATATTATATGTGTATATATATATTATATATGTGTATATATATATATATATATGTAGACAGTATAAAGAAAATCAATCAAGCAGAACTCTTCGATATCAACATTTTAACTTTTGTGCATGAAATAGGAAAATGTAGGAAAGAGACTTAATTCTAAATACGAACACACAAAATTGAGTACTAAATAGAGGAATACAGGATTCTTGTACTTTTTACCTTCCCGGCATGCGGTCCAGCTGTTCAGTTCTTGTGTATGACAAACTTACCATTGGAGAGTCCCATATGTTCATATGTGTTTGTTTGTTCATGAAGAGTTCAATAGTTCATGTCCACAATTGCAAGTTCAAACTCGGTGTCCGAAATTGATTCCTCTACTTGTGTCCAACGTTTATCCACTTATTCGTGATACGTCACAATTAAATCTTTAATTCTTTTGTCTATGTCTATCAAAATTAAACATTTGCTAGAAATCAAGGTTGCAACATTTTAAAATATCTCATATTGGGTTAAATGTCATCAAAATTTCAGGATAAAAAGTAATACCATAATTAGAGAGAATTCCCTAACTTATATTCTGAATTTTGAAATTATGAATTTCAGATTTATATTTAGCCTCTACAAGTTCCAATTCCTAATAATCCCAAACTTATCATAAAAGGAAAATTTGTATATCCTTAGCTTAAAATTTCAGAATTAATTAAAATTCCTAAATTATTCAAAATTAACTAGGAAAAAGAAAAGAAAATTTTATTGGAGAAGGAGGAGGAAAGAGGACTTGCCTTGGATTGGGGATGACCCGAACTTCTCCACAAACCCTAAATTGAAACCAATAGCAAAACAACAATCCTTGTTAGTACTCTAACCTAGTTAGATTAGGAATAGAAAGAGAGGTTGGGGAAGAGGAAGAAATTACCTAGGTTTTTCTTGTTGCTTGAAATTTGGGAAGTGGAAGAGGATGAGAAGAAAGATGAAGAAGAGGATGAAGTGGAGGATGAGGTGGAGGTGGCCGGGAGGGGGCGGACGGCCGGCGGCGGCGGCGGGCGGCGCTCCGGCCGGCAGCAGCAGCAGCAGTAGTGGTGGTGAGTGGTGGGGTGGGTTGTGGTGTGTGTTTGTAAAGAGGGAGAGAGGGGTTATTATAGAGGGGAGGTTGCTGGTGAGGTTTGGGTGTGTGTGTGGTTTTGTTTTCCTCTTTTTTTTTTTTTCCTTTCTATTGTGTATGTGTGTGTTGTATGGGTGTGTATATATAGGGGGAGAAGAGGGGTGAGGTGTTGGTGTGTGTTTGTGTGTGTGGAAAAATTTTAAATGGGAGAGTGGTGAGGTGTCCCCCTCCCATAAATACAAGGGCCACCTTATCCCCTTCTCCATTCTTCATGAAAATCCTATTGGTTTATAATATAATAATAATAATAATAATAATAATAATAATAATGAAATTAAGAGTATGACAACAAGTATTGAGTACTATCAAGAATTATGGCAATCCTGAAAGGGACTTGTTATACAGTATGACTGTCACAATTTTCGGCAGTCCTAGAAGTATTTAGGACTGCCAGAAATTGTGGCAGTCCTGAAATCGAAATGGCCGAATGAAAAAAAATATATGTTAGGGTTTGATAATAGAGTGAAATATACATTTTTTTGGTTTATTTTCATGCATTTTTTTTTAGAAATAATGAAATAAACATGCTATGGTTTATTTTCTTGCATTCTTTGTGAGGAATGAAAATGATGATGTGGAGAAAAAACTATGATTTCGATGGAAATGATGGAGAAGAAACCAGGATTTAGAGTGAAAAAATGGTGGAGAAGAAGATGAAGAAGAAGATGTATAGTTTGGGGAGTAGGAAATGGTGGAGAAGAAGAAGGAGAAGAATAAGAATAAGAAAAGAGGAAGAAAATTAGGATTTTGGAAGGGAGATAGTGAAATTTGCAAATGAGAGTGAAATTTGGGGTTCGGGCGGGGGGGGGGGGGGGGGGGGTTGTGAAATTTGGGACAGCCCGAAATGTGGGACAGCCCAATAAGTAGGAAAATAGGATAGCCCGAGTAACTTTTCCTCAAACATGGCTAGCCCAATCCTCGCTAGTCCTGATCAAGTTTTGATGTGCCCTTATAAATAATCATGAAAAAACATATCTTAGGGTTTATTTCAATATTGAAAATAAAGTGAAATATACATTTTAGGATTTATTTCAGCGTTTTTTGTGAGAAATAATGAAATAAGCATGTTAGGGTTTATTTTCATGCATTCTTGTGATGAATGAAAATGATGAGAATGAAATTTGTGGAGAAGTAAACTAGGGTTTTGATGAAATGATGGAGAAAAAACTAGGGTTTAGAGTGAGAAAATGATGGAGAAGAAGATGAATAAGAAGATGTATGCTTGGGGAGTGGAAAATGGTGGAGAAAAATAAAAAAAGAAAGCTAGGATTTTTGAAGAGAAAGAGTGAAAATTTGAAATTAAGCTCAAAATTTAGGTTTTGGGTTGGGGGAGTGGGACAGCCCAATGAGTAAGAAAATATGATGTCCTGAGTAATTTTCCCTCAAACCTGGACCCTTATAAATAATCTAAAATTATTGGAAAATAAAATTACTTCAAAAACTTTTTACTAGTTAGAATGCATTTTACTTTTTCTGATGATGTAAATTAAGATTTAGATTTGGTTCAAATATTCAATTTATAGTTTCATAATTTTGGACTAAAAATTATTCGAGAAATTTAAAATTTGAAATTGTAAGTGAACATAATATATTATTTTTTTTGTTTAGACAATAGGGTATATTTAAAAGAATTTTTTTTAATTAACTAATAATATAAATATAGACCTTAAAAAAATAATAATATTATAAATTATTAATAACAAATATTATGCTTAACTAATTGAATATTATTTATAAAATATTAATTATCTAATATTATACTTTACTTATGATCATAATTATATATGGTAAACTAATAATTATAGAATATTAATTACCTATTTATCTAATTAGCAAAATAGTGTAATTAACTAATAGTTATATTTAAGTACTTACGATTAATGTAAATACAATTATTTTATTAGTATTATAACTTTAAAAATAATTATTTAATTTAATTTTAGTAAATCACTTTAATTTTAATTAGGTACCCTAATTATTTAATAACTAGTGATATTTACATAGGATGCACGTAAAAAAAAAATATCTATTATTTTAAAACAATTACTAATATGATTAAATAATTAGATAGAAATAAAATTAAATAAAATATTTTACTATAATTTTAATTAAAAATTGTTATAGATATGTTTTTAATTTTTTTTTTGATATGTATTTATAAATATTTAGTTAGGTTAAACATATTAAAATGGTTTAAATAAAATAATTTTTAGATAGATTTTTTACAATAATTAGTTACTTTCACGTGCAAAAGAAAAAAAACTATAATTTGATTGAAATATAAAATTTAAATTATGTTAGAATATTTTAACTATAATTTGAATATATTTAAATAATATCATTTTTTTAGTTTAAATATAATTTAAATTCAAAAATATTTAGTATTTTTACATATTCATGCATTTAGGAGGATTTTAGGTTTTAATTTTATTTTAAACTACGTAAGAAATAACTACTGTTACGGAATTAAATTTTTTAATTTTAAAAACGAAATGGTTGATGAAATACACATAGCTTAAACGGCTCGTTTTGAAGCCTCTTTATATTAGCAGAGATAGAGATAGAGATTACGTGAAGGTGAAAGATATACACACGGTAACAGTTATAAGAATTTACTTGTGTTTGATTGGGCTTTTTTTCCATGGAAAATATTTCCATCACAAGTTTTCCACCAATTGTAGTGTTTGATAGCTTATATTTTCCACGGAATTATTTTCCAAAAAACTTCCAATTTCCATATTTTCTTCTAAAATGGTGAAAAATAAAACTTGTGCAACCCATAGGAAATATCATTTTCCATGGAAAATAACTATTTCCGTGGAAAATAATAACAATCAAACACCAAATTAAGTTTTCCATGATTTTTTTAAAAAATTTCATGAATTTTTTCCCCTAGACAAGATATAATATTACATGCAAATCCATTATCTAGTTAAATTTATAATTATATATTAGAATTATATATCTATTTATTATTATTATTAACTATTTGTTTGTATTAATCAAATACAATAACAACTTATTTATATAATTAAGATAAAAATATCATATATAAAATATTAACTAAATATAAATTAATTAAGTTACTAGTTAATTAGTGTTAACTAAATATTTAATAGAACAATAAAAATTAGTAAAAATAAAATTCAGCTTTCTTTCTCCCAAATTCGGTTGGAAGAGAAAATGTGGGATAAAATTTAAATTCTCGTTTAATATTTGAAAAATAATTATCCGCTTTTCAAATCCAATTTCAGGTCCTTATATGGTTCCATAAATATAATTTATTTTTTGAAATATTCAAATCCATGACCTTGTTTAACAAGTTCTTTTTGAAAAAAAAAATTAAAAGAAAAGGAAAAAAACCATTCAAGTCCATTTGCATTATTTTTAGTTCGCGTGAACTGCAAATTTCAAATAAGTCTCTTCCCTTGATGCAAATTTCCCAAAAATCTACCTAAACCCACTCTCTCTAAAACCTCCGCTTCCCTTTCTCGCAACTCGCCGCCACTCTTCCCTAGTCTCTCTCTCTCGCGCGCTCGCCATGGCTGCTCCTACTCCAAAATCCAAACTCTCAACGACTTCGTCAAGGTCCACTCCATCCTCCTCGCCTCCTCAGGAGTCCCCCCCCCCTACGGGAGGCTGTTCGAGAAGCTCTCCGCCGAGCGGTTCGACGGAGGCGACTTCTTCTCCGTCGAGCCCTGCGACGGCGGCCGCCGGCGCCGGCTCGTCCTCTCGGCGGACTCCCTGGCGAGGGAGTCCGACGTCTTCCTCGTCGACCACGCCTGGACGTTCCGCCTCCAGGATGCTCTCAAGCAGGTATATTAGGGTTAGGGTTAGAGTTAGGGTTTGTTTCTCAAGCAGGTGTATTGGGGTTAGAATAGTATCGGCTAATGTAGGAAACACTATCGGAAAGTCGTGTGGGAAGAGTCTCTGACTGAACCCAAGGTGATCATTTATGGCCAAGGCACGAAAGAAAATAAACACCGCGGCTGTGCAGAAAGTTTGTTATTTTCTGGTCTGTTGACAATTTAATCTTATGAATAGGGTCTTCAGCGACGAGGAAACTCAAGATTGCATCAATGGCCAGTCTGGAGTGCACTTAACATTTTATCAGGAACTCCATTTGGTGCCAAATGCAAGGCGCGAACCAAACGAAATTTCCATACCGGATGGACATTTTTTCAAACATCCCATTCATTTCGGAACTCAAATATGTGTTTCTGAAATGCTAGCCCAATGAGCATTTAGGAAATGGATGTTTGGGCAAACAAGATGAAATGTAATTGCAGTCCAAACTAGCCCTGCGGATTCTTATTGACAAAAGTGACGGATTCTAGCTGTGGCAAACTTCGACTAGCCGACAATCTTCTCATCTTCTGTAATCCACCCCCAACGAATATGGAATATGCCTTGTACCTAAAAAGATTCGACTTTTTCAAAAGACATTAGAAACAAATTGGAATCAATTGACATTGAGTTGAAAATTCACGAGCAACAGATTGCTAGGATCTTAGACCTAATCTCTGCTTGCTTTTACTAATTAGATGTTGGTCTTATTACTAGTTTACTACGGGGCATAAACCATTATAAAACATGGTACGACATGATAGGGACAATGTTAAGGTAGAGGTTTTGTGATTTAGGAGGAGCCATACTATGTTGGGATTCACCAATATGTTAAATGACTGACCAGTGAAAAGATCCAAACTGATGACTGCTTTCCGAAAGTGGCTGGTCGGTTGGCAAATTAGATTATTGAGCAGAACCACTAGAGTGTACTCATGGTGGGCAGAATGGACACACGGTTAGGTGAGTTTTGGTCTGTGTGTGTTCTCACAGCGTGTTTGTAGGTAGATGTATTGACAGTGATATGCCGTACACACACACATCGACAAGACATGCATATAGTCACACACATACCTGCAAATACATATACACTTCCATAGATACGTACACTAGCAAAGGCTATCTTTTTGCAGTATTTTGTTAATTCAGGACTAGAAGTACATGTATGCACACGGGAAGCTTCTGTACACAACCAAGGTAAAACTGATAGGTGGTATGCTACTATACAAAATGTTTTCGTCGTTAACATTAAAGTCCTTTATACTTTGTGATTTTAATGGAACTGTTACGGTTCTTTTTCTGCCTTTCAGCTTAATGAAGTCCCTGGACTAGCTCAGAGAATGGCAGCATTGATGTGCGTTGATCTTGAATTTGGTCATGCAGAGGGAGAGGTTGAAATAGAAGGGTATCTTGAAAATGGAATCGAGGAAAAAGTTTTGGAAGTATTGAACAAGGAGAGAAATAAATCAAACCAGAGAGGTAGCGGTGCTGCAACATGGTTGGAGCTTGATGAGCTTGGCATAGATGATGAACTGCTGCGCTCTCTAGATTTATCTACTAAATTCCCGGTTCGTGAAATTTCAGAAACACTTAAATTTGAATATTTGATTTTTAGAAAAATCTTTGACAGTTGGATTTTTAAGCTATTGTTTTGAACTTAAAAAATACCATTGTAAGTTTATTGGCAGTTATTTATGCTGAGATTCACTTCGTTACTCTTGATCTACCCTTTAAATTCCCATTAGACAAACTTCCAATATGGTGAAGTTTGAAGGTTCCTTTCTATCCAAGTTTCAATAAGGAGACGATTGCTGTTGAAACTTAGTGTTGGAGTGTCTAAACCTGCAGAATCTTGATTTTAATAGAGTCAGGCGTATATCATGATCACCAGTTGAGGTATGGTTACCGTCCCAGACCCCTGTGGTACATTTGTTCAAGGACAAGGATGTTCTCTAAGTATAACACTGTCTGTTTGAGTAACATATGTTATTGGACTTTGCTTCTGTTGGTAGGATTCAAATCAAAACCAAGGTTACCTGGAACACGAAAAAAGAAAGGATACACGGTATGTTAGACTTAGGGGTCCTGGTACGTGGTTAGGGCTGAAAATCGAACGAACGAGCTAGGTTCGACTAGACTATCGAACGAGTTTGAATCGAGCCGAGCTTAAGATCGAACCCAAAAATGATGTTTGAACTCGGTTCGATTAGAGACTCGAAAGGATCGAGCTCGACTCGATTTAGCTTGCAAGTTCGGACGAACACGAACCGAGCCCAAGCCAAGACCTCCTCCTCCTTGGTGATATAGGAGACATAGGAGACATCTCCAGTTTTCACCCATTGGGAGGGGAAAACTGTAGTAGGAAGCTTTAGCTATGACAAAGGGTGGCTTTGGCAGGAGGGTGCACTTTGTAGGAAAAACTGTTGGCATAGACGTCAAACGAGAGTGCCGTGGTGGTGGAAGGAATGATAAGGTGGTGGAGGTTCCGTGGAAGGAATGATAGGGTGGTAGTGGTGCCATGGTGGTGCTTACATTGTTATATGTTTTCATTAGAATATTAAAAGAGTATTTGTTTTGTTTGCCAAATGAGCGCATGGGGAGCTGCAAGCCTGCAATTAGTTGACGTTTGGAGATTGAGAAGAGTGCATCTTTTAATACGACATAGGAGACTAAGAGTCATGGCCACTCTTCTTCTCCTTCTTAGCTGAGTTTTGGATTGGAAGAAGTGCCCCTTTTAATCCGAACGTAGGAGACTAGGAGTCAGTTGACACTACTATAATCTAGTTTATCTACTAGGAGTCGATGAGTCATAGGACTCCATACTTAATAACTTAATACCATTTATGGGGACCCGGACCCAACGTGTGGAACTTTGGCTATGTGGCTATGGGCGGTTCATTCGTCATTTTCATGGCTCGACTCCACGTTATTTTTATCTACTATGTCAATGTCATATGTCATATTATCTACTATGTCAATGTCATATGTGCTCCACAGTAGTCCACACCACACACTATTAACACAAAAATCCTAAAGGAACTCATGAGTTCTATTACTAGCCGTTGGATGCATCTGCGTCCTTATTTTTTTTTCAAGGGCCTAAAAGAACAGCCCCTAAATACAAAATTAATACCACCTATACGAGAATTCGAACCGAGCTCGATCTCGTTCACGAACAAGATCGAGTCGAACAACCTATGTTTGAACTCGGTTCGAACATCTCTTCGAACGTAAAAAAATCAATCGAGCTCGATACCGAATAGTCCACGAACTAGCTTCAAACCGACTTTGACCGAGCCGAACACGACCCGAACGCGAACCGTTTGAATCGTTTTACAGCCCTATACGTGGTACGTTCGGGGTATCTGCTTTGGTACGCTTATCCGGAACGTGGTACGTTGAACTGGGACTTGGAACAATTTTGCAGGAGCACATATGCAAAACAAAATATTATATAATAGAAATTAAAATCAAATAAGTTCATTATTTTTCCGCAGCACATATGTAACAGCCCATACAGTTTTAAGTTTAAAAATCATCCATTTAAGAAATCGAAGACATCCCAAAGTTTTGTTCTCTAGCAGCCGGTCCTAATCATTCCTGCCCATTCTCTATCTTTCCTGCCTACTCCATCTTTCTTTCCCCAACGATCACAACCATGATACCAGGACATGAGATCAAAATATGCGGGGAACCGAATCAAAGACATACGAAGCTGGAGACAATCTCAACATGTGAATACAACCAAGTTCATATAATGTCACGGTTAAGGTCACCGATACAAGGTTTCCATGTACCGTTATGTTGGGTGAACCACGTTCAGGTACACACTATTCACCACCCATATAGTGAATTATGGTAACTTTTATTCAGACCCTAACACTACAAAGTTTTTGATTGGTGTTTTAAATTGAAACCAAACTACTTTATTTTAAATAGATAGGGCCTCATTGATAAGTGCTACAAGATCTCGTGCATTGGAACCCATGGTTATGGACCCGAATCCGTTCTGGAACATCTTCTTTTCCAAGAGAAATCCCCTAGTATATGAAAGAATGAAAAAGTGCTTTCGTTGTTGTGGAATAAGAAGCCTTCGTATTTTAATGCATGTATTTAATTTATTCGGAGCTATTAGAGCGGGATCTACTTTTTGGGGAATATGAGTCGAAACAATAACAACAATATTTATAGTGGAACATCTTTCACAATCCCTGGAGAGAGTTCTCCAATAGACCGAGAGATAAGTAGTTCGACTCATTCACCTGCAGATCATGAATGTTTGGAATCCATATTATGGAAGGAGACATTGCTTTTGCTAATTCGAATTGAAGGGTGATATCAAATCAGTCTATAAACCCCCTTTTTATTCATTCATTTGTTTTTTTTTTCCCTTTAATTAACTTGAAGTTCTTTCTTGAAATAATTATGCCTTCCTTAAAATATCATGAACACTTCCTTTAGGTTGAGCACCCTTTTCAAGGAAGTATAGAATAGCGGGAACATTTAAATAAGTTTGATTCCGTATCGGATCGTAAAAACCTACTTTTCGAAGATCTCTTCCTTCTCTTCAGGATCGAACATCAATTGCAACGATTCGATAGATCGCTCATTGGGATAGATATAAATAGATAATGCCCCCCTAGAAACGTATATGGGTTTTTTCCTCGTACGGCTCGAAAATAAATGATTCTAATTTCTGTGTATAATAGCAAATGGATACATAAGAGCATGAATTAGACTATGATTTTAGTTATTATTTTGTTCTTCACTACTAGCAAAACTATAGAGATATTTAGGTTATCTGCCTATGTTAAACCGTCAGTCGGTGCTTAGTTGTAACTACTATTCTCTCAAGATAAGCTTAATGGTTATAATAAATAACCAAAGACTTCTCTTCTAGTTTGTTTGTTACAGCTAATTCATTCTAGTTTGTTACAAACCATCTCATACGTTTGGAATTTCTTTACTGTATGTGTAACCATGTACATCTATTTATAGATATATGCTAACTCAATGAAGGATATCTTCTCAATTACCAGTTTCTATATGGTATCAGAACATCATCCTAACATGACCTAAAACTATTTTAGCTTCCACCTTCTTCTACCCCCTTGTCTTCCATGGCTGACACATCAAGATGCACCTCCTTCTATTCGGTACCCCTTCTATGATTCTATCACCATTTGTCTTCCATGGCTAACACATCAAGATGCACCTCCTCTGCTTCCATGGCCGATGCATCAAGATGCACCTCCTCCACTTCCAATCTTCCTCTATTCAGTACCCCTTGTATGATTCTATCACCATTTGTCTTCCATGGCTAACACATCAAGATGCACCTCCTCTGCTTCCATTGCCGATGCATCAAGGTGCACCTCCTTCACTTCCAACCTTCCTCTATTCAGTACCCCTTCTATGATTCTCTTACTATTGCTGCTCCAAATGTCAGCAATTTCATCAAACTCACACACCAAACTACCTCACATGGCTCCGTCGACTGGCGCCGTTCCTTCGTGGCCACGACCTTATGAAGTTCGTTAGTGGTTCCTCTCCACCACTATCGCCTTATGATGAATTCGACAGTACCAATTCTGTCTATGCGATGTAGGACCAGACTGATCAGCATGTGGTCAGTTATATTACCTCTACGATGACCGAGTCTATACTAGTCGTTATCATGGGGACCTCCACTGCTCCCTCTACTTGGACGTGCCTTCAACGCCATTACGTTCAACAATATGTTGCCAATGCTGTCAATATCAAATTTCACCTTCTCTCCATCACCAAAGGTTCTCAAACTATTTCTGTCTATTTACAAGTCAAGACGATAAGCGACACCCACACTTCTATTGGCGAATATGTTTCAAACTTCGATCTTGTTACATGTAGTGCCCCGCTTCTCGCGGTCCACTATGTAATACCCACGGCTTGCTTACTCAGTCTGACCGAGTATTGGGAAACCTTTTTGCTGGTATCGATTGATCTCGGATGAAATACAATGGACTTTTTCAACTGATGGATCGACTTCTATTGAAATAAATCCAAGAGTTTTCGTTGGATGTTTTTTTTGCTGCTTGATTTTTGATGAATGCGTTTTCGTGTTGGTTTTCGATAATTGATTTTCATTGTTCGTTTTTATCGCATTTCGCATTCATTCCGAATCTTGAAAGAAAGAGATCGAAGTATGCTAATCAAATGTTAGTGCCAATATAGGACGCATAGGCGGTGCATGATCGGTGCGTGAAGTATCTCATTCTTTCGAATAAGATTCAATCTTGGTGAGTTGTGATGACCGGGCTACCATTTATCTTCACGCCCTAATAAAAATGATCTCTAGTCTACTTTTGTTGTGTTCCTCTGATCAACGATACCGTACTAACAAAAGACAAGAGAAGACAAATGAATTGAATAAAATGCTAGATCATGTGCTGCTACTTAATCTGTTTCCCATATGAATGATACATATTGCCTATGAGTATGCTACAAATATTTAGATGTGTACAGACAGACTTGTACATGTTGCAATAGAAGATATAATTGTCACAAAGTTGGGAGCTATAGCTCTATTGCGAACCAAAATAAGACACGAATAAACGTATCGTTTAACAATTGCACATGTTATGATTTATCTGATAGGCATATAGATTATGCATTGGTCCTGGATAACTTATGCACAAGGAAATTAGATCTCTCGGACGGTTCCTGGGGCGCTGGGAATCGCTCGGCCTAGTAGAGATTGTTTAGACATCCTGAGGTAAAAGAGACTCGCGATCATGGGGTGTTGTATCACGTCCAATAGCGACGAGTTGAACCAAAGAATCACAACGGCTAATCACGAAAAATGACCCGTGGACAACACGTAGTTAGGTGCATGTGTAGAATCAGAGTTTATTGCAAACCTAAAATTGAATAAAGATGGATAGTACGCTATACTATGCCAAGGTTGTAAAAGGTGCTAGGCAGGCGGCCACCCACCGCCTAGCGCCTAGGCCGCCTAGGCGGCCTTCTAATATTAGACGGTCGGCGCATAGTAAAAAAAAGGAATTAAAAATATGCTTAAGTAAAAAATTATACCCCAAATTCAAAGCCTCTCATAATAACTAAACATAGTCAAATTCATAGTACAAGACTAAAAGTTTAAAGTTTCAAACATAATTCAAATAGTTAACACTAACAAAAGATAGCAATAACAGTACAAAATAACAATATCCGATCTCTTTCTCTAAGTGTCCGTCGGCACGGATCCTACTTCTTTTTTCATAGTCAACAAAAGGTGTAGAAGGATCATCAGATTTACACTCAATATCCTCATCTCCTCCATCTTCGGTGCCATCATTCGATTCAACTTCTTGTTCTGGCATGACATTTCTGCTACTTCTTCTAGGTTGTAAGTAGTCGTCCACCCGATGCTTGTGCAACTATTGCCCAAGAAAGTCCTGAGTGTGGTCCACTATCATCTTCATCATCATCACCATCCTCTACCACCCACCCTTGAGCATGTGTTGGCACACAGAATATAGCACATCATTAGTCACCTCTTTTCTTCTTGTTTATGAGTTTTGCATTGAATTGCATGTAGACTGGATTGTTCAACCTTTCCACATCTAGCCCATTTCTTTTCTTTGTATGTATCTAAATGAAAAAAATCATACAAAGTTAGATATGTATTTTATTATTGAAATTAATAACGAATTAGTAACTTGAAAAAAATCATACAAAGTTACATACTTACCCCCTCAAATGTGCTCCAATTTCTCTCACATCCGGAAGAACTTGTAGTTAAAGCTAGAATTTTTTTTGCAATTCTCAACAAATTGGGGGTAGAACCTCCATAGTTTGACCACCAAAGTACTATTGAGAGAATGAAATTACAATTATTAGCAAATAGAAATTCAATTTCAATGAAACATAAGTCAAACATTATTAAATAATTATAGTTATACCTGGATTATATTTGTCATCATTGTTCATACATCCTTTCAATGCCAAATGTCTTCCAAATGAACTCTCCTTCATCTTGTATTTGCCCAACTCCTCATTCATGATTTGATCTTGCATGTCCAAATCATCGGGGAAGAAAGTCTCAACACATAGTATAAGGCCATCATTGAGTGTTGGATCATCAAAGCTACTAGTATCCTTATATGCATAATAAGGATTCAACAAGTAGCCCGCCAAATGCAATGGGCTATCAAGGCGACTCGTGGCTTTCGAATCAATGATTTCAATGATCGGCCTATAGCTCATTATAAATTTTACCATTAAGCAAAAAATATATGAATTTTACCATAAGCAAAAAATATATGAATTCTACCATTAAGCAAAAATATCATACCTTCAATACAATGCACATGTTTACGGTCGGTCCAAGCGTCGGTCATAACTGAACAACTACTTTTAGCCAATTCTTTTTCGTGCTTTTTGAGTGACTCTTTAGTTTCCTCCATCTCTTTCTTCAAAAGTGGTTCTCAACATATACTGCTTGGCTTCGGATAACCTGGACCGAATTGACCAACGGTTTCAATGAACCGGTCAAAGCTATCAAGGGTAATAGCATGGAAAGGTATGCCGGCCTTATACACCCGCTTAGTCAAATATTGATGCACAGCTTCCGTCTTTTCCTTGAATAATGTTTCATTCATATTTTGTTGTCTTAGCTTCTTTGCCAGATTTGTCCCACTATCGGGATTGATGGATGTAGTCCATTTGTCCATAGCTCTAAAAAATGTGGTCTTTTCCTTGATCTCACAATTTCAATTTCTTCTTCTTCATCTTGTGGCTCTATTTCTACCTCCTCCCTTATGATTTTCTTTTTTTTATCCATCTTCTTGCCTTTGCTAGCTTGAATAGCCGCCTTACATTTATCTTGATCTTCTTTCGTATATCTTGGACATGAGGCCACATTCCCCTTAATATGTCCTATACGTTGTTTTATCCTATAAATTCCTCCTGAACAAATTTTCTCACATAATTTGCATTTCAATTTATCTAAATTTGAAGGATCAATAATTGCACCATAGTCCCATCCAATGTCAGTAGAGGAACGCCTAAGTATTGATGAACTTGAAATGTTTATGTCGTCAGAGGGTGCCGTATTAGATCCACTTCTAGACATTTTTCTGTTTCACATAACAAAAACATATTAAACAAGTTAAAAATTAAGTGTCTAACTCACTACTAGCATCTATTTTTTTTACTATTTTTTAAATTAAGTGTGACAGTGTCTAACTCACTAAAAAAATTAACTTGAAAATTAAGTGTGACCGTGATTCAATACATCTATTTTTTTCTATCTACTGAACAAAAAAAATAAGGAAAAAATATGACAGTGATTCAAACTCACTATTTTTTAATCAAGTGTGACAGTGTCTTTTTTTTGGTCAACTGTGATTCATGATTCCATCTGACTCACTATTTATTTCTCAAGCCAAGCCCCAGAGAGAGACTCAGAGAGAAAAAAAGGGAAGCAGCAAAGCAGCTGGTAGCTGCTTGAGAAAGGAAAAAGGGAAAAAAATCGGCTGAAGGAGAAGAGAAGGAGGTTACCTCTTGTTGCTGCTGCCGCTGCTTCTTTTAATCCTCTGCTACTACTGCTGAATAATGCGCTGAATGATGCTGCTGCTGAATAATGCGCTGAATGATGATGATGCTGCTGCTCTTGTTAATTAGGTATGTAAACAAACGGGTCGGGTTAACGAGTATGGGTTCTTTTGACTTAAAAAATTTGAAAAATTTGCAGGCGGCCGCCTTCTTCCCCGAGCGCCTGCTCGTAGGCGGCCGCCTGGAACCGCCTTTTCCCCCAAACGCCTACGAGCCGTCTCCGGCAAATATTGGTGGTGGGTGGCCGAGGTGCCACCTAAAACCGATTTTTAGAACACTGTACTATGCTTTATATATGCAAATTGTGCTAATCCTTATCTTGTGCAAGGACGGACCGACGATCGCGGGTAAGAATCACTATATAAGTGATGATCTCTTGTTTATGTTTTTATCATGAATTGCTTAAAAAGAACCTAGACAAGTAGAAAATCACTAGTAAATAACTACTAGGCTCTATAATATTTTATGAGACTGACAGAAGTTGCACTCTTTTGAAGAGGAATGGCAAAATATGGTAGTCATGGTCCTCCTCAACCATCAGGCTCGATCGATACGGTGGAACGAATTTTGGCCATAATGGAAACTCAGCGGAAACAAGCTGAGGATCGTAGCATGGTCCAGCAGAGGCAGCTGGATGCCTTGACCCGAATCGTATCTTCGCTTGCGGGCAATCATAATACCACCGCAGCGACCAACCCAACTGGAACTTCCGATATTGGGCCCGTGGATGGTGACGAGCCCCAGACAGTGCACATGAAGTCATCCTTTAGGCCAAAGGACTTATGGACGTGGAACCTCCGAAATTCGAGGACAAACATCACCCGATAAGGTGTTGGACTGGCTCAAGAAAATGGAACGTCTGTTCGCGTTCATAGGAGCTCCGAGTAGCAAAAAGGTGGCCTGTGCCACACGACAACTGAGACTGCGAGCAGACGATTGGTGGGAAGCAAAAAGTCGGAACTGTTCGCAACGGCTAGAGATGGAAAGAATTTTTGGACCATGTTCAAGAATGCATTTTTAGTAGGTTGGTTGCGACCAGCCTGAACTTTCACTGATGCGCTTCTCAGGCTAAACTGTTCCATTTGTACCGCCGCCTCAAAGGCCTTGGTATATGATTCACACTCTCGGTTCAGAACACTCTTTTGAATGCCATTGTTCAGACCTTGTATGAACCGATTCATGCGAGTCTTCTCATTCGGAATCATTGTCTCAGCAAACTTTGTCAATTTGAAAAACTCTGACTCGTAGTCCTCAACTGACATGCTCTCCTATTTCAAAGTCATGAATTCGTCTTCCTATTCTGACTGTTGCAGGAGGAAGATATTGTTCCAAAAATACACTATTGAACATGGTCCAAGAAATCTTTCCATCTCTAGCTGTTGCGAACAGTTCCGACTTATTTGCTTCCCACCAATCATCTGCTCGCAGTTTCAGTTGTCGTGTGGCACATGCCACCTTTTTGCTACTCGGAACTCCTATGAACGCGAATAGACGTTCCATTTTCTTGAGCCAGTCCATCACCTTATCTGGTGATGTCCTGCCCTCGAATTCCGGAGGTTCTGCGTTCAAGAATTCCTTTGGCCTAAAGGATGACTTCCTGTGCGCTGTCTGGGGCTCATCACCATCCACGGGCCCAATCTCGGGAGTTTCAGTCGGGTTGGTCGCTGCGGTGGTATCATGATTGCCCGCAAGCGAAGATACGATTCGGGTCAAGGCATCCAGCTGTCTTTGCTGGACCATGCTACGATCCTCAGCATGTTTCTGCCGAGTTTCCATTATGGCCAAGATCCGTTCCACCGGATCGGTCGAGCCCGATGGTTGAGGAGGATCATGACTACCTCTCTTTGCCATTCCTCTACAAAAGAGTGTAACTTCTGTCAGTCTCATAAAATATTATGGATTTATTGTATGGGACATTGATTTTCGTAACTCAAAATCGGGATCATCGAAAACCATCATAATACTTATATACTTTTCGAAAACGATATTTGAAGAAGGCCAAGGACGTAAAGCCGTGATACCACTTTGTCACGCTCCGATCCTGCTAGGGTCGTTCGTCCTCGCTTTGTTCCCTGGGGATCGTTCGTCCTCGCTTTGTTCCCTGTGGGATCGTTCGTCCTCGCTAAGGCGTGATGCCGTGCAAGTCTAAGTTGCGCTTGCACAAGGCCAGTACCTGCACAATACAACTAGACAAAGCAAAACATAACTCAATCAGAACATTTCATTGCAGAAGACAGAGATTTGAAATAGCAACACTTTTTTTATTGATAACTTGATAGGAATACAAGTACATTGCTTTGCAACTCAAAATGCCATAGCTTGGCTTACATATTTTTCTTTGAAACTCTTTTTTGAAAAATAGCTACAATGTCCATACATCATATCCCTTTATTACATAGATCAAAAGTAAAGACACCTTCAAAAGAAAACTTGCTGAACTGAAAGTAGAAAGCTTCGAGGCGATCGAACAATGTTCCACTGGATTGGACTAGCTTCCAGCTCCTCTCAAAATCTCCATGTCTCCTTGCTATTTGAAATGATGTCCCAACGTAGGTCAGTACGCAACATGTATTGTTGAGGGACTTTTGGCTGAACTCACATAAATCTGCACTAAGTTAACATGTGAAGCTAGCAGTTATTTACTAGTGATCTTTCTACTTGTCTTGGTTCTTTTTAAGCAATTCATGATAATAAACATAAACAAGAGATTATCACTTATATAGTGATTCTTACCCACAGTCGTCGGTCCGTCCTTGCACAAGACAAGGATTAGCACAATTTGCATATCTATAAAGCATACTATCCATCATCTTTATTCAGTGTTAGGTTTGCAATAAACTCTGGTTATACACATGCACCTAACTACATGTTGGTCTACGGGTCATTTTTCGTGATTAGCCGTTGTGACTCTTTGGTTCAGCTCGTCGCTATTGGACGTGATACAACATCCCCTGATCACGAGGTTTCTTTTACCTTAGGGTGTCTAAACAATTTCTGTTAGGCCGAGCGATTCCTAGCGCCCCAGGAACCGTCTGAGAGATCTAATTTCCTTGTGCACTATTGTCCAGGACCAATGCATAATCTATATGCCTATCAGATAAATCATAACATGTGCAACTGTTAAACGACACGTTTATTCGTGCATTTCTTTTGTTCGCAACAGAGCTATAGCTCCTAACTTTGTGACAATTATATCTTCTATTGCAACATGTACAAGTCCGTCTGTACACGTCTAAACATTTGTAGCATACTCATAGACAACATATATCATTCATATGGGAAACTGATTAAGTTGCATTACATGATCCAGCATTTGATTCAATTCATTTGTTTTCTCTTATCTTTTGTTAGTACGGTATCGTTGATCAGTGGGACACAACAAAAGTGGGCTAGAGATCATTTTTATTAGACGTGAAGATAAATGGTAGCCCGGTCATAGCAACTCACCAAGATTGAATCTTATTCGAGAGAAGGAGGGACTTCACGCACCGATCACGGACCGATCACGCACCGCCTATGCGTGGCACCAATATTTGATTAGCATACTTCGATATCTTTCTTTCAAGATTCGGAGTGAATGCGAAATGCGATGAAAGCGAATAATGAAAACCAATTATCGAAAACCAACACGAAAACACATTCATCAAAAATCAAACAACGAAAGAAAACATTCAACGAAAACTCTTGGATTCATTTCAATAGAAGCCGATCCATAAGTTAGAAAGGTTCATTGTCTTTCATCCGTGATCACTCGATATCGGCAAAAAGGTTTTCCAATACTCAGTCAAGACAGAGTAAACAAGCCGTGGGTATTACATAGTGGACGCGAGGAGCGGGGAACTACATTACATATATCTTATGTTGTCTTGGTAGTAGATTTGAAATGATTGTCACTACCATCCTCAATATTCCTTCGTTGCCGTTGTATAAGGATTTGTGTCCCATCTTCTCTCCTATAAGACCTAGATTTCTTACTTGCCTATTGCACCTCCTGCAACGACTCGACTCTTTTGCAACAACTCAAACACCAATTTCCAATCCAGAAAATGTCCACTCCCGTCCTTGCAATTGCAATTGCAATCACAATGGAAACAAAGACAATCATTGGAAAAACCATGCTACTTCTACTGGTATTCTTTGCTCTCCTCAATGTCAGATCTGCTTTAACGTTCATACTACATTTGCTGCTCTTAGATGGCTCAACCCTGTGATCCCAATTGGTACCCAGATACATGAGCCACGCATCACATGATGGGACAAATACAATCATATCAGATGTAACTACGTACACTGGTAGTACTTTTGTACTTCTTGGCAATGGTTCTTCTCTTCACATATTGACACTAGTAATATTCCTCAAAAAATGGGTTCATATACCTTCATTTCGTAGAATGTTTCTCATGTTCCGGATATGCAAAAATCTTCTTTCTGTTGCTAAGTTTACCAAATATAACAATATTCGTTTCATATTTGATCCTAGTGGTTATTGTATCTCTGACTCACATACTTGTATTCATCTTTTTCTGGACCTCAGTAGAGATGGTCTTTATGCTACTCTTTTCTCCAATCTTCCTCTCGTGAGTAGCATAGTTGTTTCAATGATTTCCTTTAATCTTATTGTGATTGCGGTTGTGAGGACGGGAGTGGGCATTTCCTGGATTGGAAATGGGTATTTGAGTTGATGCAACAAGAGCTGTCGCATGAGGTATGATAGGCGAGTCCGAAATCTGGGTCTCATAGGAGTGAAGACGAGCTCGCAAACTCTCATACAATGACAACGGAGAAACATCGAGGATGGCAGTGACAATCATCTCATATACGTGCAAACCCTCATATCTACTACCAAGGCCACGCAAGATATACGTGACATGATCAGAGTTCGAAACATGTTCTCCATTAGAAGTCAGGGTGTCCTACGATATAGCTGACCATACGCTAATCAATTTGGCCCCATATCGCATAGGCAGGATTGGAACTGCCATATCGCATAGCAGGATGGGACTGCCATATTCATCATGAGGCGGTAGTGGTGGAGAGGAACCATCGACGAACTTCATGAGTTCATGGCCACGAAGGAACGACGTCAATTGGCGAAGCCATGTGAGGTAGTTGGTGTATGTGAGTTTGATGAGATTGCTGACATTTGAAGCAAGAATGGTGATAGAAGGGGTATTGAATAGAGGGAGGTTGGAAGTGGAGGAGGTGCAACTTGATGTGTCAGCCATAGAAGACAAGGGGTAGAAAGGCGGAAGCTAAAAAAGTTTTAGGTCTTGTTAGGATGACGTTCTGATACCATGTAGAAAATGATAATTGAGAAAATATTCTTTATTGAGTTATCATCTATCTATAAATAGATTTACATTGTTACATACAATAAAGAAATCTCAAACATAAGGAATTGGCTGTAACAAAGTAGAAATGATTGGATGCAACAAACGAATTAGAAGAAATAATCTTTGTTTTTTGTTACATCCAATCCCTTCTAGTTTGCTTGTTACAGCCAATCCCTTACGTTTGAGATTTTTTTAACTATATGGTGTATGCGTAACCATGTACACCTATATAGATAAATGATAACTCAATGAAGAATATCTTCTCAATTACCATTTTCTACATGGTATCAGACTGTCATCCTAATCTAACAAGATATATTCCATAAAAACTTAAGTAGTAATACTGTTTATGAAGACTAATGGCTTCGCAGAAACTGCAAATTTGTGATATATATATGTTATCATGATAAAGAGTAGCTTACCTAGCTTCTTATTGTACATTTGTCAGAGCATTTTGACACTTTTCCTGATTGCACCCAAGCCTAACTTGATCTTTACTATATTTTTCATGTAATTTTTACTACTGTTCGATTCTGCTATCAGACCTTAGTATCGGGTGTCTTTTGAAGTTGTTGGTATTTTCAATATATGGCACACATTATTGTCGTCCAATTACTATTTTGTTATTGTGGTATTCCTATTGTGGAAAACTATGCTTTTGCTTCATGATTTAGCACAGACTACCATTTTGGTGCAATTTACTTTTCCTTCTATGTGTGATATACAGCTGGTCACGTGTGGAGGCCATGAATTTAGCTAATTTCAGCGATCAAGTATTAAGTAAATGTGGAGACCATAATATTTCCATTCTATTCTAATTGACCTTAACGTGATATACATTTCTTAATAAAACATAACTATGGGTTCCACTTGATTTCATCTTTTTTCCCAGGTAAGAATCTAGCCTTGCTTTATAGAATATTAACATACCGGCCACAAATGCAGTCACTCAGAGGACTGAATATGTCAATGTAACAGTAGCTTTTGAAGAAATATAATGGTTAGAGCACTGCATTTTGTTCATGCTATTTATGTTTTTTGCTCTTATACATTTCCCCCTTGTTAATAATAATATGTTAAGGATGTTTACATAACTTCTTTATTGGTGCTGCATTAGAATCTGGTTGCACTTAATCTTTGGGGAAACAAGCTTCAGAATGTGGAAAAAGTAGTGGAGGAAATAACAAAATGTAGAAGATTGCGAGCAGTGTGGTTGAATGAAAACCCAGTTCTGCAGAAATGGTAAAATTCCTGGCTGTTGGCTTTCTTCATTTGTGATCTTGCTTTGTTTTTAATCAGCATACTTTGTATGTATAGTCATTTCTTACAGTTTACAAGTCTTTATCTTTTTTTTTCCTCGTCGTGTTCTTTTATCTTTAGTTTATTGGCTACTATGGTTGTGTTTTACGTTGGTATACTGCTTTTACATCGACTAATTGGTCCAGGAGCATAATATGCCAATTTTTGCTGTTTATATAAGCACATTGTTATTAGTTGAGCACACTTTGTTGATGATATACGTTTTTAAGAATTATTGCTTTAATCTAGGAAAACTGAGTCAAAAGTTTTCGCTTTCATGTTAAACTACATGTAAATTACATCTTCAGAAATTATAAGTGAAAATTTCAACTTAATTTGGAGGGATATAGCTATCCTTGTTATTAGGGCAGCAATAAGCCTAGCCTAGCCTAGCTTTGCATGTTCAAGTTCGGCTTGTTTACGCTTGGTCCTTATCGAGATGCTCAAGCTTGTAAGAATGTTCAAGCTCGAGCTTGCTTTGCTCGTGAGCAGATCACAATCTTTTTGAGCTTGTTTCTTGGGCTTAATTTGCTGTGGTCATTTTAAGTGCAGCCACGATAAGTATGAGAGAGGCTTTGACCAGCTTTATTTATTGTACTGTTCCCATTTGCTTTTTGTTTCCAACATAAGTTGCACGGGCACAGGAAAATGGTGTCTGTTTGGTATCGGGTACCTTTACCTGTCCGTATCCCTACAAGATAGTTACTTGTATTCTACTTGTCTGAAAATGTACATATCTTGTATCTGAGTCGTGTCCTTATCCCTTATCCGTATTTGTACACATAGTTCCCAATCGATGTATGACTAAAAGCTGTGCTCTGGCATGAATTTCTTAACAGTTTCACATCCAAATCTAATTTTTTTTATACGGGTTAAATTGTGTTTATTTGAGACACAAAATTTGAGTCATGCTTGTTAGCTAACGAGCCAAGCTTCCTATGTTCAAGCTCCGCTCGTTAAGGTAGTGGATCTGTTCAAGATTTTAATGGAACTGAGTCGAGCCTGTCGAGCTTGCGAGCTGGTCTGTTCATTGCAGCCCTACTTGTTATGTTTCCACTAATAAATATTTATTTTGATGACATGCTTTTGGTCTCTGTTGCTTTCAGATTTAGCACCTCGTCTTAGAGGTATATAACTCTGATTATGTTGTTTCAGTGATGACAAAATTGAACGAGCAATCCTCGAAGGTATTCCTGGTCTGGAGATTTATAATTCACGGTTCACTAGGGATTTCTCTGAGTGGGCATTGGGTTTTTGTGGAGATATCGTTGGTCCAGACAACGCTGACCTTTCGAAGATTGATTCGTTGAAAGGCATTACCATGCTTGATTTGTCTAATAGATGTATTCACTGCCTGCCTAAGGTAACCACGTGCAATGCTATGTCAATATTTTTCTTGCTTTTCCTAAAAATTGCCAAGTGACTATCATAAAGATACCATCAATTATTGGGTGTTTGCTACT